>MU186313.1:46778-92893 GCA_016904865.1 Pissodes strobi | reverse complement strand
CTTTTCACCATCCCCGATCCGCCCTCCCCTACCTGGCTACTTCCAACACCCGGCCCGCACTGAAACGGCCCGTCACCTTGATAAAGGTGAGGACGTCCTCCCAGTCCAGATCCTTTAGATCTTCCCGAGCAAGTGTTGGTGCTCCCAGTATCTTCCTCCTTAGGCGACTCCACCTATCACAAATTCCTATATAGTGGTATGAGGACTCCTCCCCTGTCCCGCAGTTCAGGCAGAGTGGGCTGTCCCTCACGCCGATAAGGTGCAGATGTCTGTTTAGGCTTCCATGCCCAGTCAGAATACCTACCGAGTTCCTGATGTCCTCTCGGCTCTTTTTTAGCAGTCGCCTTGCTTTGGAACCGTCAGGATTTGGAATCATTTCCTTGGCTTGTCTGCATCCTTCTTTTCCTCTCCAATTGTGTTTTGTCTTGCTCCAGGCCCAGTTATTTAGTTCCTGAGAGATTTGCCTTTTACTTAAGCCCAAACCAGGTTCTGGACCGACGAGGTGGCTCGTTGAGCCTTGTCTTGCCAATTCATCGGCCCGTTCGTTGCCCTCGATGCCACTGTGCCCTGGAACCCATCTGAGTCTTACTTCCTTGTGCACAGCCAATCTGTCTAGGGCGTCTCTACATTCCTGAACTAGCTTACAGCTTGCCCTGGGTTTTTGGATCGCCCTGAGAGCGGCTTGACTGTCCGAGTAAATATATATACTCTCTACACCTTCTGTTACTTCCGCCTTGGTTGCTACTTCCAAAATAGCAAACACCTCCGCCTGGAAAACAGTGGCATATCTCACCAGCGAAGTGCTTTCTCCTGATTTAGTGTTGTCTAGGTATACACCGGCTCCGGATGACTGTGTATTAGCCATCCATGAGCCGTCAGTGTACCATGCGTGTGCGCCGCTCGGCGTACGTACCTGGCCTGACAGCCACGCTTCCCTTGATGGAAATTCCACTTGGAAATTCCTTCTCAGTCTTAATCTGCCATCTGGAATATTGCCTTTGGTCGCAATGATGGGTAAATCCGGCAGCCCCAGGATGATGTTCAGTGCTGCTCCGGGAGTTGTTCTCAATGCTCCGGTAATACCCAAACAAGCCAGCCTTTGCAGTCTGGCCAGTTTCTGGGCATTAGTGGCTCTGGTCACCGCTGGCCACCAGACCACGGATCCGTAGGAAATCCTCGGTCTTATCACAGCAGTGTACAGCCACTGGAGGATGTAAGGTTTTAAACCCCACTTCCTACCTACCGTTCTCCTTAGTTGCCACATAATCGCGGTTGTCTTATTCACCACCTGTTCAACGTGTGCCTTCCACGTCAATTTACTGTCTAAAATAACTCCCAAATATTTGACTTGTTGACTTAGGCTCAGTCTCGTCTGGTAGAGTATGGGATGTATAAAACCTGTTAGATTTCGTTTCCTTGTGAAGAGAATGAGTTCGGTCTTCCCTGGGTTTACTGAGAGACCATTCTCCTCACACCAACCTTGAACTATCCGACACGCCACCTGCATACGCTCGCAGACCGTTCTCACGAACTTGCCCGTGATCATTACTAGCCCGTCGTCAGCATATGCTTGTGCGTAGAATCCCTCAAGATTTAACCTTCTCAGGAGGCTGTCCATCACCAGGCACCACAAATGTGGCGAGAGGCAGCTGCCTTGTGGGCAACCCCCTCTTACCCCGGCCTCGACGCGAACTTCTCCCAGCGTGGCGCTGATCTTTCGGTCTTCCAGTGCCGTTTTTACCCACTTGACCAAATGAACTGGTGTTCTCCTGGCCTGGAGGGCTTGACAGATAGTTTTCGTTTTAGCCTTATCAAAAGCTCCTTCTACGTCAAAGAAGAGCGCTAGCGCCATTTCTTTGTTTTCTATTGCCTTTTCAGCCCTTCTAACTACAGAATGGAGAGCCGTTTCAGTCGACTTCCCCCTTCTGTAGGCGTGCTGATTATCATGTAGCGGAGAATCAGTTAAGATCTCTTCCATGATGAACCTGTCAATCATTTTTTCCATTGTCTTCATTAAAAATGAAGTTAGACTTATAGGCCTAAAGGACTTGGGATGGGAATAGTCTCTCTTCCCTGCCTTGGGGATGAAGACGACATCCGCTGCTCTCCAAGCTTGTGGAACGTACCCTAGTGCTACGCTGGCCTCGAATACTCTCTTTAAGTAAGGGAGTAACGTGTCAAGGCCCGCCTGCAGCATCATGGGTATAATTCCATCCGGCCCTCCTGCCTTATATGGACTGAACTCCCCCACTACCCAAGTTATGGATTCCTCAGTCACCACACTGCGGGCAAGGTTCCAGTCCATCTCTCTCTCGGAAGAACTGAGACTAAATAAATGCCTTCAAAAGAAGATACCATCAAGTGAAATGTGTATCCAATGATTTCTCCGAAGTTCCTCACACCAAAGACATTAGATAATATTAACACCACACTAGCAAGGTGTAGTACACTTTACGCGTATTTTCTCGGATAGTTTCAGAAATATTTTCTTCATTTTTGCGCTGACCATTATTTGAATTTACAGCCCAATAATGTAAAATCATCACGCAGTTTTAATAGCCGCAACATTTTTCCGGTATAGAAACAGAGGAAATATTTTCTACCAGATCATACCCGGGAGGCAGAAAAATCGAAGTTATTCCAAGATGGCTAAGTCTGAAGGCATATAGCCTCAGATATTCACCATATACAGTGGCCAAACGAAAACTTTGCAACATTCTGAAAAAAATGCGTCCGATGTTTATGTATTACAACTGGTTGCCAAATTTGTCATCAGTGAGAACTAAAAAGAGGTTGTATGAAAGAGATGAGGAAAAAGAAGTTGGAAGTTGCTATTTTAAGTCATGCAGCCATGGATCCCAGGCTTAATACTACGAAATTGTCCGAGGCTTCTGGTATGTCACGTACAATAATCCCGAGAGTCCTAAAACTAAATAAGTTTCATTCTTTCAAAATACAATTAATTCAGGGATTGAACGATGATGATTTCGATCTCCGACTCCAATTCTGTGAAGACATCAGTGAAACTATTAACAATAATCCAAACTACTTGTTCGACATCTGTTTTTCGCATGAGTGTACATGTTACGTTAATAGTATTTTCAATAACAGCCAATATTAGTCAGATGAAAATCCCAAAGTATTTCACAGCATCCCCAAAAACCTTTGGGCGGATATTTACGGAACGGACATCACTTAGCCGGAAATATTAATGGCCGAATGTTCTGGAATTGTTGGAGAATGCTGGTCATCCAGTCCATAATACCATAATTTTTAGCAGGATGGTGCATTTTGCTCAACTGGTGCGTCAGTTTTTAATTGAAAACTTTCTTCAAAACTGGATTGGAAGAAGGGATCGGTCATATTGAGTGGCCACCAAAGTCATCTGATTTAACCTCAATAGAGTTTTTTCTATAGGGTCATTTGAAGTCTAATATTTATGCTACCCAGCCTGAATCATTAGATGATTTGCAAAATTGTGTAAATTATGAATGCCATCAAGTTACACTCGAAATGATATGTAACGTAAGACAACGCTTTGAACAAAATATATTTTATAGCATGGAGGTGAATGGGGGTCATTTCCAGCATTTAAAAACCGGACTCGAAAAGATAGTTAAGACTTTTATCGTATTTACCCTTTTTGAGAAGAAAAAGTAGGTGCCTCAACTTTATAAGCACACAACTGAAGTGACACTTCTGAAATAGATATTAGGAATTGAGTTTTTTAAGCTTTTTTTCTCAACTTTTGCCCACAACTTTTGCGACAACCTCGTTTCTCTTATTTTTTTTAAATACGTTTTTCTTTATTTCGTTTTATAATACTTTTATTAACTTTTCGAACAATTTTTTTTTTTTAATTATTTTTTTTAATCTAGTTTTATAATACTTTTATTAACTTTCCTAACAATCTTTTGTTTTTTTATTATTTTTTTTTACTTATTTCGTTTTATAATACTTTTATTCACTTTACGAATATTTTTTTTCGTTTTTTTCAATTTTTTCCCATTTTTCAAAAATGTTAGTTTTTGTTTTCATTAAGCATTTTTTTCTTCCCATTTTTGCCATCCCCGACCTAGTAGCTAAACTCCTTCGCCTTTTCTTTGCCGAAAACCGCATTTCTCTAACTTTTTTTTGTCTTATTTCGTTTTATAATACTTTTATTAAGTTTACGAACAATTTTTTACGTTTTTTCAATTTTTTCCCACTTTTTCGAAAAATGTTGGGTATTTAGGGAGCTAGGGGGTCGGGGTATAATTTCCACCCCACTGATAACCCCGTACCACAGGGTCATCGCTTGTCAGATTTTCGATCCGAGGCTCCGTTGAATTGATATTGGAAAAAAACGGGTTTTTCCCCAAAATCCCCCCTTAAATTAGAGCACCTGTCCCACTCATATAGTCAAAGCTAGCCCCCCCATGAGGCGCACCGACCATCAAAATGTCGACCCCGTAGCTCTTCCAGTTCTCCCGAAATTAATTATTTTAGTTTTTTCTTAACACCCCCTCCCCCCTCTCCTCCGCCAGTTTTCGTCCAGGATTCGTATTTTACTCCGGCTACATGTCCTGAAAAATTCAAACCTCTGGAACATGGTTAATTAAAGGGGCGTTTCGGCGTTTCACTTTGATAAGCGTTTCATCTTTTCTAACTTTATCCTCGCTACAGAAGTTTCACTTCATAAAAATATAAATAAAGAAGCCTACCCTTTCTAATTTTAGGGGTGACACTCACTTCCGCCAAAACAATTCAGCAATTCAATCACTCGACACCCCTTCCCATTAAAAATTTTGGGCGTAACTGTCATCCCCGCTAGAGATTGAAATTGGTGGGATGGTGGGTTGGAAATACAAAAATATCCCCCTAAAATCAATAATCGACGGGTCCGAGCGTTTTTTCAGATGTTCATTTTAAATACTGAAAATCGAGGTGCAAAGTTTTCGTTGGGCTACCATGCTTTTAGAATAATTCACACTTAGGAAGTTCATTTCATATAGGTATTACCAGGAATTTACGAATAAGAAATGCCATCAAAACAACAGACCACCCAAGTTAAAAGTACATCTCTTGATCTCTCCGAAGCCTCTTACAACATAGATGTCAATATTTTATCTTTAAGGTATTTAAACATATTGCCAGTATGTAATTGAACTAAATCGTCCAGTTCTTAATCACCTTGTATATGCCAGTGAAGAAGAAATTTTTAAAACAATCCATGCCAGCTGAAGTATAACTAAGGGTCTTTAAAAGGCGTAGGTATTACGAGGAAAAAGTGGGGGGTTATGGGTAATAAGATAAGCCTATCAAAAGCACGGACCACCCAAGTAGAACGTCTCTATATTAAAATAGTATCAAGTCTTAAAAGGCATAAACACAGGTGAGGACTGGCTCATTTAAAATTATAATAATGCTTCACGGAAGGTGTCAGATTTAATCGCCGATAAGTATAATTTCGAGGATGCTCTTTGTTTTTTGGACCGGAAAAAATTATAGGTGTGTTCTTTTGGAATTCATTTACAACTTGTCATTATATTTTTCAAAATATGCCCTAGATGGTGCCTGACCACAACAATTAATGGGTAACACGAATATGGTTAAAAGTAATATTACTAGCAATAAAGACTGATGAACAATTCAAAACGTAATGGTACTAAATCTTGGCTAATTATATGTCGTTAGAATTTAATGATATAAAGATTATGAATTTTAAAAGTATTTTAAGAACAGCATGACGTCCATAACTATAACCATAAAATTGGTTTGGAAGATCGTAAACGATATTTCTCAGAATCATTGGAGGGCATAATATGTTATCTCATCATCTCCATAGATATTATGAGAATAGATTCCCGCATGACAAGTATTAATATTAATTGAAAAAACAAAAACAAAATCTCGAATAATCTTGAGCAAGCTCTCCTCTAATAGTCATCATCACACAACAATATATAGTTCACTAAAATTAAAATAATTCAAAATATTGTTAATAAAGTCAGTCAGATCTTTTCAAACGTGATTCCAATATTGCACAAATTGAGTAGAGGCACTGTAGATCTTTTATAAAAGCAATACTGCCAGCTGGAGTATGATGTTTAAAATGAGGCTCTTTTATCCGAAATTATATATTATATTATAATTTAAATAATTTTGGAAACTGAATATTTTTTTTAAATTGATCTAAAAATTTTATTATGATTTATTATCCCCATTTTTACATACTCACATTTAGTAATAGCAAAACTAACTTTCCGAATATCAGGATTATTCCCTGAAGTCAGTGTGGGATGAAAAATTATAAAAAAAGACATAAAATATATTTCAAATTCCCAGTAGAAGTGATGAGACTTTCGTTATGACCAAAGGATAAATGTTTTTGAGACCTTCAGTTTCTGAAAATATGTTTAAATGACGCTATATTATGTACTCGAAAGTATCCCCAATCACCCAAACCCCAAGCCCTAGGCCTAATATCCCACACACGACAAATGTGGCAACACAGGAGTCAGTGAAAAAACACCTGGGACTAGCCCCCCCACAAAAATCCCCAGCAGCAGAGCCCACCACGGAATCCAAAAAATCAGAATTGGTCCCCATAATCATCCGATGCCCAGAAAACTGGGTCAAAATCCATCAAGATCTCACGTACTCCAAAATTGGTTTTGGAGACATCAAAAAATCCAAGCTGGGGATTCAAATTACCCCCACAACCCCAAGTGATCATAGGAGGATCACTACATACCTTAATAACAAAAAATTCCCCTACCATTCATACTTCCTACCAGAAGATAGGAAATTAAATGTCATCATAAAAGGCTTAGACGGTCAAATCCCATTGTCGGACATCAAGGACGACTTAATTGCCAAAGGCTACAATCCCATAGAAATGTTCTGGCTTAAAGCCGGCATCAGAAGGAACATCATGACAGAGATGCTCAAAGTCCTAGTATCGCAAACAGACATGAACATCCTCAATGAAACTCGAATTAACTACATGCCAGTAATAGTCGAAATTCAGAGAGGCAGCAAGCATCGTGTGCTCACCCAGTGCCACAGATGCCAACAATTTGGCCACACCATGACTAACTGCCACGCAATTCCAGTCTGTCACAAGTGCGCAGGCAAACATCACTACCGGGACTGTAAAAAGCCCATGACCACCCCACCTAAGTGTTGCAAATGTGGAGGAGAACACCCAGCAAGTTACTCCGCATGCCCTAAAAACCCTAACAATAAACAAAATAAACAAAAACAAACCATTACACAAACACGGCCGGTGAGCAATAACATCAGCTACGCACAACTAACAAAACCACAACCAAAGCCAACCCCCCAAAACACCACACCAAACTCAGGCACAAACAATAAAAATACCAACGCTCAAAACAACAACATCTTCACACTGCTGACTATGTCCGAGGAGGAGATAAAGGCAAAAATCAACACTATCACCACACTAATACAAAACAACCCGACATTGAGGTTATTCGCTAATCTCAATGGCTAATACACCAACACACTTGTTCTTGATCAGCTGGAACGCGAATTCCCTCTATCCCAAGAGATACGAATTCGCGGAATATCTGGTTGAGAACAATATAGACATCGCACTCGTGCAAGAAACCTACCTACGCCCACATACGCATTTACACGTTCAAAACTACACAATTTATAGAAATGATAGACCGGACCGCAGGGGAGGCGGTACGGCCATTTTTATAAAAAACAGCATCACACATGACACAATACGCTCACCACAATCTGATATACTAGAGGTAACTAGTATCAAAGTCAGTCTAACTGACGGAGACATGGTGATACACTCGGTATACAGACCGCCACAAAATAAACTCACTCACACAGAAATAGAGAAACTTTTCAATTACACACACCCGGTTCTAGCAGCCGGGGACTTCAACGCCAAACACAGGTCCTGGGGATGTAGAACCACGACTCAAAATGGTACTATGTTACTCAGGTCCGCAGAAGCACTACACTACACAATACTCGCTCCCACAGAACCCACACACTTTCGCGGCGAAACAGCCGACATATTAGACATCGCTATCACTCACAACATCCCACACAACGTTGTGATAGACAATCTGGAGGATCTATCTGCCTCAGATCATTCTCCGATTGGCATTACAATAAACAACATACACGAGAACGCACGAGCACATACACAAACATTCATCCAATGGAACACATTCAAAAAACACTTAACAGACAACATACAACATATCCCGCACATAAACTCTAAGGCAGAGCTGGACAATCATGTCATAAGCTTCACCGAAGAGTTACAAACAGCACTAAACACAGCAAAGAAGACAGTACACACAAGACAAAGCAATCCATACACACTTCCCGAAAACATAAAGCAAAACATACGACTAAGAAACAGACTAAAAAGACGTGCCAAACTAACAGGCAACGCAGAACTCAACAGACAAGGAAACAGACTAACAAACACAATAAAAACAGACGTTAAAAACCACAAAAACAACAAGTGGACAGAATACCTGACAACACTAAACGTACAAAACAACTCTCTATGGAGAATAGCCAAAACTATGCAGCACAAAGGCAAGATGATATATCCGGCGATCCATGGCTTGAGGGGAATGGCGTACTCTAGCGAAGACAAGGCTGAGGCCTTTGCCGACTCGCTGGAGTCGCAATTCACTTTGGGAGATGGAGCGCAGGATATTGATCACGAAGAAGCCATAGAGAGATCATACAGAAGAATCACGAGACAAATCAACGAACTCCCAGAAGACGAAACGCAACAAACGGACACACAAGAAGTTGTGCAACTAATTGCGCAACTCAACCCAAAAAAGGCCACAGGCCTAGACAGCATACAAAACAAAGCACTTAAAAACCTACCAGACGTAGCAATACGAAAACTAACATACATAATAAACAAAACACTGCAACTAAACCACTTTCCAACTTGTTGGAAAAAAGCAAAGATTATACTCATACGAAAACCAAACAAGAATCTAACATTTCCACAACACTGGCGCCCTATTAGTTTGCTCTCCTCCTTGAGTAAGCTAACAGAACGCCTCATACTCAACAGACTAAACACCCACGTTACAGCACACAATCTAATCCCAGATGAACAATTTGGGTTTAGAAAAAACCACAGCACCGAACTCCAACTTGCCAGGCTTGTCGAGGATGCGACTAGAGGACTACAAAGGCGGGCATCGACCGCAGTTGTAGCCCTCGACATCGAAAAAGCCTTCGATAAAGTGTGGCATGAGGGACTCATTCACAAACTACATACACAACACAACCTCCCACTACCCTTAACACAACTGATTGCCTCTTTTTTAAAACGAAGAGCATTCGTCACACAAATAAACACAGAACTATCAACCACTAGACACATGGAAGCGGGCGTTCCCCAGGGCTCCCCGCTTTCCCCAACACTATACTCACTATACACATCAGATGTACCCAGACACCCGCACACAAAGCTCTCAATATATGCAGACGACGTCTGCATATATTCAACACTCAAAAACATAACAACTTTCATTTAATCAGCACATTCAACACAAAATTAACATAGGCATTGCAGCAAAGCAAGCCTTCTATCCATTAATTAACAGAAATAGTTCAATGTCAATCAAAAATAAATTACTAATTTACAACCAAGTTATCAAGCCCAAAGTCCTCTACGGTGCCATCGCATACACACACACAAGCAAGACAAACAAGAAAAAACTACAAACTTTCCAAAACAAAACACTGAGACAAATCTCAAACGCACCATGGTATATACGAAACACCAACATACACGCAGACTTAAAAGTCGAAACAATCCACGAACACCTAACAAACAGACACGCTAGATTCTTGGAACAAGTACACACCCACACAAATCCGCTAATTACATCACTTTTTGACGGGGAAGACCGGCCGGGAAGAGCAAGGCTAAAAAGCCTACGAGATCCACCAATAGACACACAATAAACACACAAAAATTACAAATAAAAATAATATAAAAATCATAAAAATAAAAAACCACCAAAAATAATACTAACACATACTAACCCATAAAAAACTGTAGCTAAACACTACAGAAAAAACCCCAAAAATAATTAACCCACTAACTCACGCATCACAACATCACAACTCACATCGCATAACATTACCCCACACATGCCATAACACACAACATATTACTGCAGCCTGCCTGGAGTCAATCAAGAAAATCAACAGAAGGCCATCACGCCAAAGAAGAACGATGCAAAAGTGACGTGGAGTTACTAGCATCATGAGAGACGGTGAATTTTTAGTGGGTATGCATTTTATATGAGAGCCCCATACTACCCTCAACCGAGGGTGTGCATAAGGGAGCATTTTTACACCTTGACAAAAAAAAAAAAAAAAAAAAAAACTATATACTCGAAAGTATATTAAGTATAAAGAGTTCTATCAAATTTAACGAAAAAAATTAAGATATTCAAAATCACTATTTTTGAAAGGAAATAAATTGACCAAGAAATAAAGAATCTAAAAACAGTGCAGTTTATTGAATACACTGTGAAAAATATATCAAAAATTAAAAGAGTCAAATTTAGACTTACAGGCTTACAGTGTAAAATTATTTTGATCGAATTTTTCTATAACGATTCCAAATTATTATAATAGACATATTTGATTTTAATATTGCAAAGTAGTTGTTTCGTGCGCAAAATGTCAAAATTATTTTTTTTTCACATTTTTAAAATTACCAAATAAATTCCTTTCATGTTTCTCTCCTCTTCTTCTTCCATAAAATATCGAGAATATTATTATCATAATTTGTTCTAAAAATACTCAATATATAATAACAAAATTTAAAAAAAATTGGAAATTTTAACAATCTGAATGAATAGCTTTAATCTGTATAGCAATAATTATTATAACTATAAGAATAATCTAGTTTTTGTTCATATTTTTGCTTTTTTATAAGAGTAGATTAAAAATGTTAATTTAAAAATATTTGCTTATTACAAAGTATGTAATTGCTTTTTGCATACAATATCGAGAATAAAATCCTTATTTATATTTTTAAAATGACTAAATATATAATCACAAAAAAATTTATGATCTGTGTAAATTTTATTGTTCTTATTTTTCCCCTCTTTATAAGTCAAAAACCAAAATGTTTACTTTTTATTATTTTTATGTTGCAAAGTAGTAATCTGCTTGCGCACATTATTCAAAATAGAATAAATATTCATATTTTCATAGCAGCTAAATGTATATATTAACAAAAAGTTCTAATTTTAAAATTTATACCTGTGGTCTAGTTCTGCGTAAAATATTTTTGCTCTTATTTTTCTCCTCTTTATCAGTTAAGATTCGAAATATTTATATAAAGATTGTTGCAAAGTAGAATATTATAGTATATTTTTTTTAAGTTATCAAAATTGTCGCAAATTTATATGCTTAAATTTAGACATGATCTGTAAAACCTCATACATTTTTAACAATTTTTTTTCCTCTTCTTATATGGCGGTTAAAAATTTGAAAAATAATTATTATTCACATTTAAATACTAAATTTATAGATAAAGAATTACAGTTTTCAGTTTTACGATCTTTGTAAAATATTTTTCTCAAGATTCAAAATATAAATAAAACTATATTCATGTTGCATCATACAGCGGTTTTTGTATAAAATATTGAAGATATTATTATTATTGATTTTTTTAAATTACTCAATTTATAATAACAAAATTATAAAAAAATTATATGCCTCGCCTTTATAAGCACACAACTGAAGTGAAGCTTCTGAAAGAGAAAGAGATATAAGGAATTGAGTTTTTTTTAACGTTGCTCCCGGTGTCGATACTTTTTTATTTTTTTGTTTCTTTTTTTTTTCAACTTTTTTTCAACAAAAACCGCGTTTCTCTAACTTTTTTTGAATATTTTTTTTATTATTATTTCGTTTTATATTCTCATTAACTTTCTGATTTTTTTTTATTAATTTCGTTTTTCTTGTTTGGTTTCATAATACTTTTATTAATTTTCTAAACAATCTTGTTTTCGTTTTTTTATTATTATTATTTTTCTTATTTCGTTTTTAATATTTTTATTAACTTTTCGAATATTTTTTTTTGTGTTTTAAAATTTTTTTCCCATTTAAAAAAAAATGTTTTTTTTCATAGAGTATTTCTTGCCATTTATACCATCCCCGACCTTGTAGCTGAACTCCTTCCCCTTTTTTGCCGAAAAACGCATTTCTCAAACTTTTTCGGTTTTTATTAATGTTTTTTTCTTATTTCGTTTTATAATACTTTTATTAACTTTCCGAACAATTTTTTACGTTTTTTCAAATTTTTTCGAAAAATTTTGGGTATCCAGAGAGGTGGGGGTATAATCCCCCGCCCCCCACTGTTGACGTCGGGAGACAGGGTCATCGCTTGTCAGATTCTCGATCCGAGGGCTCCGTTGCAGAGATATCGCCAAAAAATGTTTTTTTCCCTAAAATCCCCCTTAAATTAGAGCCCCGGTCCACCGCATATGGTCAAAGGTAGCCCCTCATGAGGCCACCAACCATAAAAATTTCGACCCCGTAGCTCTTCCCGTTCTCTCGAAATTAATTATTTAATTATTTAATTTTATTTTTTCTTCCAAGGGGGGGGGGTCCAGTTTTCGTCCAAGATCCTCAGTTTACCCTGGCTACATGTCCTGAAAATTGCAACCATCTAGCTATACTGGAACATGATTAATTAAAGGGGCGTTTAACTTTGATAAACATTTTTTCTGACTTTACCCTCGCTAAAGAAGTTTCACTTCAAAAATTAAAATTAAAAAAATTATCTGTATTTTGCTCTGGTGCTTTTTCAAAATTCCAGTCATTTAAAGTCTAAGGTCAGAAATATCAGCTCGAATTCAAGAAGACTAAGAAGAGTGACGTGAAGAAAGGACGTGCCTGTAATCAATACTCCAAGGGTACAGCAAAATATTGAAACGCCTCGCCGTAAATTAATCAATCAATTAATTAATTAATAATTGTAGCTTAACTAAACAAACAATAAAAAAATCCCGCATTTTTCGGAAACGATGGTTGAAGTATGCTCGGGTTGCCCCCGTAATTGGCAAATACTAAACTGCCGAAACGAGAACAGGGGCGGATCAGCCCGCGCTAGTGGCGCTTTGCGGGGCCCTCAGCGCAGCGCCCGTGCGGGCCGCCTTACAGGCCACACACGAAGCTACGTTGGTGGTCTTTCGCGTCCGCCGGCCAAGGTTAGCGTAACGCGGCTTTGGCTCAGAGCTACATCCTGATGCTGGGCCGGGGGGCGATTGTCAAACGCCGCCGCAAATCGCCTGAAAGAAGGCCGTTCTCGAGTTCGACTGATAGTTATAGATTCTGGAGTCAATTACTTGATTGCTGTCCCATCAGTATTCAATTTTCATCTGCTGTTGGAATTTCTTAGCTAAAAACCGTCGATTTTACCTTATGTCACGCCACGTATTAAAAAAGACCTTTATCGATATATTGAATATATACTTTGTTGGCGGTTTTTTAAAGATAATTTAAAAATCATTCCTATGATTAGGTTTTTAGATACTATTGGCTATGTGCAGCTGCTGGTCGGGAGGCGGTGAACGATCGTGCGCGCTAGTGGCAAGGTTTGAACTTTAATGATCAAGTCACATATTATGCAATATCATTGTGGAAACATGGGAGCTCACAAATGTGGTATTATTAGTTGGAAAAATACATGAAAAAAAGGTGTGTGCATAAGACCACACGACAGAAGTGAAAATAGAACAATGCGAGATTAATAGTATGAAATACAAGATTCGATTCCATAGCAGAAACCGTTGCCTATCGCTTGTAAAATGCATCAGTGTGCTAAAATAAAGTTTTCCCGAAATCTGCTATAAAATCGATTAGAAACTGACTCTAATCACCCAAAAAGTCCACATTTTCGGATCCTGACCCATTTTCAAACCGTTTTCAATGAGATTTCAGGCAATTAAATGTATAAATTTGCATATATTTACGTTGTCTGGCACGTACGCCTTCAAACTAAAAAAAAAAAAATAAAAAAAAAACACTAATTCGGCATGTTCAGTAGGATTGATACGATATTTTGGTATGTTCTCCTCATATCCCCCTCTTTAATGTGCGAAAATTCGGTTGTTTCAGACTATTCGGTTTTCCTGTAATAAAATATTAAGTGGTGGCGTGTCAAAATTCGAAATGGGGAAAACTTTAAATTCATTATGTATTTTTATCATAATTTACAAAGTGCCTTCTTTTTTTACGTTTTCCCTGAAAGGTCCATTTTTCCGACATTTTCGAAACAGAAGTCCTCGTGACTCTTTGGGCGCTAGAACGACCCAAAATGACCCCTTATCGTATTTACAAATGTATAAAAATGCTATTGGGTTAGCCGATTACTGACACTAGATATCACTTAACGGATCTTGCACATAGCGAATAATGATCTTACCTTATAGCATTGACTCAATATGTGTAATAAGCTTAATTGACAACATAATACTGCATTGAAAACAAGCAAATAAAATAATATGTCTTACAGTGTCATCAAAAATCAGCATCAGATGAAAAGTTTTGTATTTATTTTGTATTTACTTTTTTTTTTTTTAATTATGTAAAATTTGGCTGCATCAATTTTTCCATGCCTGAGAATAAAAAATGATACCTATAAGTTAGTCAAGTCGCATCACATCTGTCACAATTTCTGCAAAAAAGTTCTAAAAAACTGCCTTTTTATGAAAATTCAAGTAAAAAGTATTTGAAGTTGCTTTTTTTAATGTTATTCCCGAGGTTATTCCGGTGTATCAAATTTAGCGTTCCAGTGTTAAAATTTCCATTATTTTGAAATTTTATCACTCTTATTTTTTTATATTTTGCTTAAATTCACTTTGTTTGAACTTCAACACAAATAATGATGTCAATATTGATCAAAAGTAAACGTTTGTCTTTTTTATATAGGCACTAGAATACTTTTAAAGTACAAAATTCCAATAAACAATAAATAACATAATAATTATTGTCAATCCTGTAAAATATTTGCCTCAAATGTGAAATTTCTAGAGGTTTTTTAATTATGTTTTAAAACATTATTTTTGAATGAAATTTAAAAATTTTGCTACTTTTATTTTTTCGTTTACTTCCTAATTCTACAGCTATTTGGCAGATTAAAGAATAATAATTGTCTATTTTTTACTAAACTAAATTAAAAAAAACTTTGCATCAATTATTTAAGTCATATTTTTAAATTTCAACACAAAAAACACCTACAAATTAGATTAAAAAAAAAATTAAATTAGAAAAAAAAACACGACATTAAAATTCAAAATTCTACTTTACACTTTACGCTATTAATTTAGTTTACTAGAATCTACTGTACAGGGTGTTCACTCATAATATACAAAAAAAAGTAAAAAACAAAATTGTAGGGTTTTTAATCTAATTTTTGCACACGTAAAGGAAAAAACAAAATATTGTACAGTATACAGGGTAGATCAAAAAGAAACATTTTTTTAAATCTAGCCGCCATTTTTTTAGTCGACTTTTCGATTCTACGTAAAATTCTAAGGATTTTTAATATAACACACTATATGCCTATTCCTAATACCAAAGACAATACTATTGTCTTTGCTAATACTTTAAGAGTTATTGACAGTTGAATTCGCTATTTTGTTTGTTCTTTTATTTTTTTATGGCAACAGCCACCTAAGAATATAACTTTTTGCTTAGCTTTTGAACTCATTGAGGTGTAAATATTGAGTTGCCTCAATTCTACCTCATTGCTTCGAGTAGTGATTTTGTATCTTCTGTTTTAAAAATGATTAAAGAATTATTATTGTAATTAAAAAAATCGAATAAAAAATGGGGGCTAGATTTAAAAAAATGGTTCTTTTTGATCTATATAAAACAAAAAATTGTATATTCTATACAATTTTTTGTTTTTTTGTTTACGTGTGCAAAAACTACATAAAAAACCCTACAATTTCGTTTTTTTATTTTTTTTTGTAGCTTAAAAATTAACAAAGTTAAAGGGGGGGAGACATTATGGGTGGACACCCTGTACACAGTGGCTCGAATTCGAGTCTATGTATGGGGAACTCGAAATCCATAAGAGACACAGTGTTATACAAATTAGGGCAAAATTGCGCACTTAAGTGCCTATGGTGTTTAGAAAGTTTTAAAATTCCGAGTATTTCCGGTGATATCCGGAAAAACCGAAATATTGAAAAAAACGCTTTTTTTTTCTGAGCTTATTTAAAAAATTTATTTGCACTTTTGCGTTGCCACTTTTTCCGCTCTATCCAATGGTGGTATCCAACATGGAATCAGACGTTTCGTCTTGAAGGGGTCATCATAAACTTTCTTTTTTTTAAATACGAACTTCAATTTTTTTATCGTTTTTCAGATGATATTGGCGTCATTTATATGAATATGTGTTTTTGAGTTTTTTTATTCTTCTTTTTTAATTATTAATTTTGCCCTGTGGTAAAAAATAAATGAACCTGTTTATTTAATTTTACTGTTTTTTATTTTTATTAAAAATAAAGGCTCCAATTTTCCTTTTAACAAAAATCAAAATAAAATATTTTTATAGAATATAAAAATATCGAAAGTATCTTCAACTATTTAAAATTACGCCAAATCAAAATACTTAAGTAGTTTAAAAAAAATAAAAAATAAATTAAAAAAAAAATAAAGAAACATTCATATTAATAACACCTATATCACCTGAAAAACGATATAAAAAATTGAAGTTCGTATTTAAGAAAAGAAAGATGATGAAGACACCTTGAAGACGCAGCGTCGGATTCTAACCTGGATACCACCATTGGATAGAGCGGAAAGAGTGGCAATGCAAAAATGGAATTCGATTTGAAATCAATTTTTAAGAAAGCCCAGGAAAAAAATAAAATGTTTTTCAAAATTTTTGATTTTTTTTTGGATATCTGCAGAAATACTCTGAATTTCAAAACTAGCCATTTAGCCAAAATAAAAAATAAATGCTTCAAGCAAAATTTTTAGGCAGGTAAGATGTGATATGTGGACCTCGATGTGGAAAATATTTAGAAAAATTAACTCATCAAAAATTGAAATTCTACTGCACAGCTTAGTTAACTGCTACAATTTATTTTTATTTTTTATAAAAAAAATTATAAAAAATAAATGTTTCAAGGAAAATTTCGTCAAACAATTTACTTAGGTATAAGTTAAAAAAAATAAATATTCTTAGTTATGTAGGGAAGGTTAATATTTTTAAAACAATTTTAAAATTTATAAGTAAAATTTGAGTATTTGATTTGGAATCAAATTGGAATTATGAAAAATGTATAAAAAAAATAAAAACTGATAATATGCTGTTACAAAAATCAGGACAAATGAAATTTTGTAACAGAATATACTGGTATATCAAATTTAGCCTCGTAAAATTAAATTTTATATTTATATCACTTTTTTTATATTTTGCCTAAATTTAGTTTATTTCAACTTCAACCCAAATAAAAATATATATTTTGATCAAAATTAAACTGCATTTTTGACTGATATTTTGATTAAATATTTGCTTCTTTTCTACGTAAGTACTAAAAATACCTTTTAAGTACAAAATGCCAAAAACAACAAAAGACACTACAAATTTTCAATATTAATAAATAATATATTTATTAATAGGCCTATTAAATATATGCACCAAATATGAAATTTTTAGAGATTTTTCTGATTGTGTTTTAAAATATTTATTATTTTTATTTTTACGTTTATCTAATTCTACAACTCGTTAGCAGATTAAAAAATAATCGTCTGTTATTTAATAAAGTAAATTAGAATAAATTTGCATTAAATATCTAGGCCTTATTTTCTATGGTGCATTTTTTTTTCTAAAAAATTAAACGCCTTAAGCAAAATTTAAAAATTAAAATTAAAAATTCTGCCTCATAACATAATGTGGGTTAGTTCACTGGTATCTACTGAATTTTTATTTTAGCAAAATAAACATTTCAAGCAAAATTTTAGCAAAAATACCTTTTATAAGTTAAATTTAAAAACAACGAATCAGATAATATTAAAAACAGAAAAACTATTAAAAAATTAAAGTCATGGAAAATTGAAATTCCCCTATGCAGCAATTTATTTTTATTTTACCAAAATAAAAAATCAATATTTCAAGCTAACTTCCAGAAAAAATATTTAAAAATATATTTCTTCTAGGCAGGTGATATGTGATGTGAATATATAGAAAATATTTGAAAAACTAAAACTGACCAAAAACGAAAACTCTACTACACGGATTAAATTTGGTTAACTGGTACATATTCTTTTTATTTTGCCGAATAAAAAATAATTTTTCAAGAAGAATTTTGACAAACGATTCACTCATAAACTTAAAAAAATAGTTAATATTTTTAGTTAAGTAAGTAAGATTAAATTGACAAGAACAATATATTTAAAGCAATGTTAAAACTGATAAAATAAATGAATTCTATCACAGTGCTTAAATTTGGTAACACAGAAATGTTTATTTTGCCAGAATAAAAAATAAATATATGAAGAAAAAAATCAGCAAAAAATTTAGTTATCTGTTAAATTTAAAAAAATCTATATTTCGGTTAGCTTAAACTGGAATTATGGAAAATAAATAAAGACAAAAACTGATAAAAATTAAATTTGAACTAGACGTATAAAAACCACGAAAAAGTAACATTTCTACTAGTTTCTGAATTATCGAAAAAAAAATCAGGTTTCGGATATTTTTTGAAAAATCGTTAAATGACAGATAACGGATGTCACGTGACTTTACAATGTCATATTTTGTCTTTATAGAGGCCAAAACTGATACGAGAATCAAATCTTGGTTAAACTACCCAATAAAAATATGCTTTTTGATGGAGCTTAAGGTTTTTAATCCTGACATACCTAGCCCAAGTTTGGTCTTTTTGTATTTAATACAAAAATTGCAGGTATCTAAAGATTACAGGGTTTAATAAAATTGTTCAATCTTGTGAGTGGTCCAAAAATTTGCAGCGAATCCAACATATATTTTTTAAATGTATAGGTATACGTGGTCTAAAGTCGAGACTTTGATATCACATCATGCGTCTAAATTAATTTGGCTTCCAGATTTTCACATCTGAAAAATGTTTGAATGTAGAATGTAGAATCCAAATAAAAAGTTTTACTTGGTTTAGGTAGCGATGATTACAATAATTGTTGTTTTTTTTTATCGAAACGCGCGTCCATTGCAAAATCGCTATATTGAGTCAGTAGTTAACTATTTAGAATTCCTAACCCTAAATAACAGACTAAAAGAAAAAAATATTTTTCTAAACTAAACCTAGAGTGACACATAACTAAAGTCCAACTTGAAAACCTGTCTAATGACAATGGGGCAAATTATATTCCCAGCTTGCAAAAGGACCTCCAAAGAAGATAAAATGTCAGTGTCAATAAATCTGGCTAGCACTTTCGGACAGTTGAAATAGAGATCTTTAAACTGACCCCTTAATTCGGAGAATGACATTAAAATTGACCACAAATGCCTTCGAAATATCTCTGTTAGTCGACCCGACCCGTCCTAAGGCCTTTTTACCTAGGCTATGCTAAGATCTGGAATAATAGAGCAATCTTGAGGCCCCTCGATAACAAATATCATACAGGGTGTACCAGAATTCAGCTGCAGGTATTGATATCTGGCCTCTTGTTAAAAATAAGGTTTAACAATTTTTGTTCTTTAGCTTAATTATTATAATTTTGAAGATTTTGAAAATGTAATGTGATTGAAAAAGAGGACAGGTATACGACAAGATATCAATCATCAAATTAAGAGATTCGCAAATAAACAGCCAAAATAGAATAGATAAAAAGTACAAAAATGTAACGATTTAAACAAATAAACGATTTAAGTAACAAGAAGATCATTTTATTAAAAATGAGTGCCGTGATTTTCGACGAGGCACCCGCACAAATGCAGTACCTCCCGAATGTGAAGTATTAGGCAAGAATTTGAAAAAAGTAATATCGGAGTATTAAGCTCGAACCCAAATTTTCGAAGAGTGATTACAAAAATTTTACATTTGAAAATTCAATGAATCGAAAGCACTGGAATATCAAAAATTTGGAGAACAAATAAACAGTTTGAGTGGCATTAATTCCGAATGCCAAAAAATTCTAGACAAAAGTGAAAATTAAATAAATATGGTGGGTGTTTTGAAGAGCTTTAAAAATACTAAAATTAATTTTCAATAGGTTTTGCACCATAATTAATTATTTGTGTATTAAGTCGGTTTTGGACCACAGCACTTAAACCGATAATAAAAATAATAGTAATAAAATTATACTTAAAAAAAGGTATTTAAAGATATTTTAAATATATTTAATAAAATTTAACATATATTTAGAGGTACTTAAATTATTTCAAACTTTTGTAGCAGATATTCAAAGCTGTTTAGATGTATTTAACGGATTGAAAATGTATTCAAAATATTGAAGGAGTATTTAACGGACGCTTAAGATACTAAAAGTCTTTAAAATATATGTTTACAGGCACTTTTTATATTTTTATTTTAGAGTTTTGGTTTGGGTTTTAGTTCAGTGTCGCACTATAACCGAGTATATAACTACCGTAAATTTACTTTATCCTTTGCAAAAATGCCGATTCTAATCAGGCATCTTGAGTGGTATCTCATCCATGATATCCTTTACGGGGTTGAAAATAAAAACTATCAATCAGCTGAAATTTCCATAAGAGCTGTCAGTTAGGAGATATATGTCAGCCATTCATATAACTGGCCATTAAATGCGTATAAGCGTATATATCGCGTCGTTTCAATCCGGATTGTACGATCCGATCGAACTAAAAGTGAGGTTAGGTAGAAATAAAATAGGCAAAAGTCATTAAAACTGCAAAAATTTCATAATTGGTGATTGTAATATGTCTATGTCTCTGTCGCGTATATTTGACTTAACATTTTTTTAAAAAGATTAGATAGAATCGCTCAATTCGGATTGAAACGACGGGTTATATACTTACTGATTTGAAGCCGCTATTTTGAAGTCTATCCTAAAATATTTTAGATTTGACTTCAACATTCTAAGCCTTTTGGAAGGATAATCCCAAGTGTTTATATAGTTATTTTTAGTCAATTTTTCCAAGCCGCTCGGTTTCAATCCGGCTTGAATTTATAGAAAAAAAACATAGTGAATAAATTTATTTCGCGACTAAGAGTAGAGCCGATTAAAACTGAATCTGTTTATTTCATAAATTATGAAAGTGGCTTGAACCTCGGGTTCAATACTCTTTAAAGCCAATTTTTTTTTGGCAGGATCGGGCATGCGACAATCGTCGGGCGAGATCGACGCATTCAAACAGCTGGTAGTTTGTCAGGTAAAGTATTTAAAATGTTTTGAAAAATATTTAAAATGTATTTAAGACTATTTAACGTAAAATAATTAACATTTAAAAGATTTAAAATACTTTTTTAGTATTTAAAAATCTTATAAGTATTTCAACCATAAATAAAATGTTTCAAAAAAATTTAACACATATTTAAAAACAATTAAATTATATTTATAGGCAAATTATATAAAATGTATTGAAGAGTAGTTTAAACACATTGAAATATATTTAAAACGTTTTTAAAAAGTATTTATTGTACATTAATAAATATTTAAAACATTTAAAATTATTTTTTAGTAATTAAAAATATTAAAGGTGTTTCAAACATAAATTTAATATATTCAAAAGATTCAAAAATAATTTAATTATATTGAAAGGCAGGGTTTGTCCGGAAATGGATTTAAAATATATTGAAGAGTATTTGAAATGCATTGGAATATATTTAAAACGTACTCAATATGTATTTAAAACTTTTTAATGTAAATTAATTAATATCTAAAAGATTTAAAATAAATATTTAGTATTTAAAATATTAAAAGTATTTCAAACTTAAATATATTTAAATGTATTTAAAATACCTAATTTAAATTTTATTTAAAGGGAGGGTTCGTCCGGTAAAGTATTTTAAATATAATGAAAAGTATTTTAAATGCCACGAAATCTATTTGAAAAATATTTCATATGTATTTAAAGGTATTTAGCAGAGATTTAAAAGTATTTAATGAAAATAAATTCATACTTATAAGATTTAAAGTTTTGAATATTCAAAAATGTTAACACAGATTCAAAACAATTAAGTTGTATCTAACGGCAGATATGTCCGGCAAACTATTTAAAATATATTGAAGACTATTTGAAATATATTTAAAATGTATTTAATATACATATAAAAAAAATTATGTAAATTAATTAGCATTTAAAAGATATAAAATATTTTTTTAGTATTTAAAAATATTAAAAGTATTTCAAACATAAATATAATGTATTTAAAATATATTGAAGAGTATTTTAAATGCCACGAAATCTATTTGAAAAATATTTAATATGTATTTAAAGGTATTTAGCAGGGATTTTAAAGTATTTAATGAAAAATCAAATAATACTTCAAAGATTTAAAATTATTTTTGAATATTTAAAAATATTAACACAGATTCAAAAACAATTAAATTGTGTTTAACGGCAGGGTTTCTCCGGCAAAGTATTTAAAATGTAGTGAGGAGTATTTCAAATCTGTTTAAAACGTATTTAATATGTATTTAAATATTTTTTATGTAAATTTAAAATAATTTTTTAGTATTTAAAAATAGTAAAATTATTTCAAACATAAATATAATGTATTCAAAATATTTAATTTAAATTGTATTTAAAGGCAGGGTTCGCCAGGTAAAGTATTTAAAATATATTGAAAATTATTTTAAATGCCACGAAATCAATTTGAAATATATTTAATATCTATTTAAAGGTATTTAGCAGGGATTTAAGAGTATTTAATGAAAATCAATTAATACTATATAAAATATTTAAAATATTTTTGAGTATTTTAAGATAATAAAACATATTCCAAATATAAAGAAAATATATTTAAAAGATTTAACACAGATTGAATAACAATTAAATTGTATCTAAAAGCAGGATGTGCACCATATTTAAAGCTCTCGCTTTACCTACTTACATTTAAAGAAAATAGATGCTCCGGTTGATTTGATACGATTTGGTAAACTTTTAATGTTGTGTACATTATTGGCTTTAGTTAATTTGATTTAGCTTGAACAGCCCCCTCTACCTTGATTTAGCTTGAAGAGCCCCCTCTACCCTGATTGAACTCGATTAATTCTAATCACTTTGTTGTAGCTTTGATTAGTTTTACTTTGGTGCATTTTGTTTTTGTTCAAATGCTTTATTGCGTATTTAATGTAAGTTAATGTTATTTTTAGGTTATTATAAGATAACTACAAACCAACCGAACGTGACGATCAGTTATAATTACTTTAAAAAGCCATCAAAAGAATATACAATGTATGAATGCAAAGGACACCTGACTACTAGTAATACTAGTAAAGATAGCTACAAATTTTAAAAGGAAGAATATAGTCTTACTGCACAATCAAATCTTTAGCCGTTTGAAATAGTTTTAACCCTAAAATAATGTCATTTGAAAGTTTGTTCCTGAAATTAATGTTTTGGGAATTGTTGACTCACAAAACATTCCTGATGAATCCTATACCGTAGAAACGCATGGCTTGCTACCAAAGTATTTTATCTAATACAACACGATTGGTATTTTTTGAATATTTAAGCATGAAACTAGTTTTTGAATTGTGTAAGTTAAGCTATATTTCATTTTTCTTCTGGTCGATGACCTAAAACAATAATATTTTCATTGTTCTATTTTTGTAAGAAATGATCCCCATGGCCCATGCATGATACCATCACCTTTTATCGTCTGAACTGAAGTTACGCATACTCGGTGTTAGTCAATTCATATAGGTTTAGACATAGGATTCTCGTGGTTCGACAGAACATTCTTGGCCGATTTAATGAAAATATGTATTATTCACCTGATTCAACTGCACCAACGCAACATCTGCGTCCACCCAGCCAGGCCTGGTGTACAGGTCCGACTCGTGTCGGGACTCCGGCCCGGGCCCTACGGGCGTTGTGGCCCCAGTCCCAGTCGCCATCTATCAATGCTCAGGGCCTGGTAGGCCCTTTGTGTCGCTCCGCTCCATTCAGGGCTCCATGGATCACCCCGTAGCCTGTAAAATCTGAAATTCAGAAAAAAAAACAAAACTGTAGATTATTCGACGTTGATCGTAAGCAGTCTTATGTAAAAAGTGTCGCATAATAATACAAAATTTTGTGTGTGTTTAAGACCACACAATAGAAGTGAAAACTTCAACAAGTGGGGTCATCGTTTGTCAGAATTTCGATCCGAGCCTTCGTTGCAGAGATAACGGGCGAAAAACTGTTTTTCCCCAAAATCCCCCCTTAAATTGGAGTATGGTCTAAGGTGGTACCATGGGGCGCACCTAGCATACATTTCGACCATGTACCTCTTCCCGTTCTCTCGAAATTAATTATTTAAGTTTTTCCTTCTCCCTCCTCCCCTGGCCAAACGGGGGGAGGGATAGTACGGAGCCCCGTTTTTGTCCAGGATCTTCTTTTTACCCCGGCTACATCCCCTGAAAATTTCAGGCGTCTACCTATACGGGAACATGCCAGGCAGTAACAAGCGGGACAAGGCAGTAATAATTATAACAAGCGCATTCACCATTTTGTCCAGGTGAAGGAGCGTTACGTGACGGCTCAGTCTCATTCAACCCCCACAAAAAAAGTGCAGAGCGCGCCTAAAGAAGTTTTCACTTCAATAAAATAATCCATTTCTCGGACGTACTGAAGTAACTGATTTGGTTAGGGTGGTTATATGGCATGGTTAATTTTTTACTAGGATGTGACTTCGATCGTTCTGATTAAGTAGAAGAAACCTATAAATTAAGTCTTAAAATTCCGGTCAAGCTAAAGATTTAAAATGTAACCAAATAGATATAATTATTTTATTTATTTTTGATACCTATCATATAATACAAAACTGTTATTTTAGAATTTATGCGGTACCTACCCGACGCGGTACCCTACCTACATATACAATACCTACAATAGCTTAAATGAAAATAATGTTGAAAGCATTTAATTGTCTGTAAAAGTTCTACTAAGAAATTTCGACCTTGTAGGTACGTGAATATTTTAAAATTTGTATCGTTATTGCTACTCTCCTGACATCTGGATTTAACGTATTTATTCAACCATTAAAATATCTTAACTGAACTGCCTATATTTTCATAAAATTAAACTATTCCGACGTTTCTTCCAACACTTATGATGTATTAATTTTGCCGACATTTTGCGACTTAAAAAGAGGGTCAGGGGCCGATGATATTTTAAACAAAATGTCGGATTAAAATTGTTGCCGGAAATTAATCCAAAACCTACTGCACATGATTTTTTGCCCCTAATAATATAAATAGTAATTAATACACAATTCAAACTTCAAACGCACCCCGTATGTGGATAATGATTTGCCCTGCCAAGTCATACACCTCATGATTATGAAAACGAAAATGTCAGCTCCGCATTTTGGTGGTTACTGGGACGTCAACAATAATAATTATTCATGCTTCTCAAAAAGTAATAATATTAAATATTTTGCCACGAGTAAGAACTAGTCAAAGCTTTTCGAAATATTGAACATAAAACTCTCTTTAGATGCCTTTTAAAGTGTATTACAATTCTACTCCGCTCTGTACCGCAGAGTGTAAATAAAAACTGGCAACATTGTAAAATCCATAAAGAATTTAAGAGTAGGTTAAAGTTTTTCATCTTTGCTTACAGATAGAAAGTACTGAGGTTATAATACTATTTGCTGTTCATTCATTATAACTTCTATCAATTTATCAGCGTAAAAAAACTGTAATAATCGATGTTAATTCATTTTAACAGGGCAATCACTCCTCAGCACGCTGCATTAAAATTAATTGTTTGTTTACATTTATATTCTTTACCGAAAAATTTTATTTTCAGAGTATTATATAGTTACTACGACAATACCAGATGTTCGTGACGCTTTAATGCCAAAAATATCATTCATGTTTTGCCAAAATAAAAATTCCTCTTAGCAATTAGACTTTAATAGATTTGGCTATTAAGTTATGCTATGATCATGGCTAATTTTCTATACCTTAATGATTTTTGAAGCTACTTGCTTGTAAAAAGCCCTTTTCCCTTTTAATGAACTTTAATGCATTTAAAACGTTTACATACGAAACATAAACGCTCAAGGGTGCTTGGGGCAATAGCCTACCAAAATAACTTAAAAATTGAAGATGAAATCACAATATTTACCCGGTAAAACTTTTAACGTCCTGAATACAAACAAAAACATTCTCCCTTGGGTTCATAGAAGATCCCATGGACCACTGACGATCACAGAACGAGGCGGCATTTTTCGACGGACCATTTTTAAAAATAAATACACTGCACTCTCTCACTTTTACCGTATTATCACCAAGAGATAAATCTATAAAGTGAACACACGATGTTCTTTAGAACTGTACGTCTTTCAAATCAAGTTAAAAAACGTTAAGTTAGGAAGCAATGTTTGCCGTCTACGAGATTCCTTCGTACTAAACACCGTTGACTAAGCGAGCCGTAGTACTCTCAAATGTTGGTGTTGGGTCCTTCCATTCGTTCATTGTATTTCTACTCTGAGCGTACGATTAGAACCGACCGGGACCGAGTCGGGACCACCCACATCTTATATATGTAAATTCTCAAAATTACATTAGTTAAGTTTTTTTTGTCACCATTTGCGGTATACATGCGTACAGGGAGATCTCTTACACCCACCCAGATAGCGACACTAATCTTCTTTTGAAAGATCGGTAATGCCCAGACTTTACCCTTCATTACCTTATTTTAATTTATATTTACCAGTAAGTAACTGTTTACAATTTATAGGAATAAAAAAAGACTTTAATATCGTAAGAGATTTTATTGAAAATTGGTCCTTCGAGCCGGATCGATATTGTTTGATAGCTCGAATAATTATTCATATGATACTATAATATTTACACATTCCAGATCATTTTCCTTATTCTGAAAAATTATAGGTCATCATACAAATATGCAAATCTTTAGGCTTATATATAGGTAAATTGGTGTCGCCATTTGTGGTATACATCCGTACAGGGAGATCTCTTACATCTTATACCCACCCAGATAGCGACACTAATCTTCCTTTGAAAGATCGGTAATACCCAGATTTTACCCTTCTTTACCTTATTTTAATTTATATCTATCAGTAAGTAACTGTTTATAATTTATCAGAATAAAAAATTCTTTAATATAATAAGAGATTTTATAGAAGATTGGTCCTTCGAGCCGGATCAATATTGTTTGATGGCTCGAATAGTTATTCATAAAATACCATAATATTAACAAATTCAAAATAATTTTCTTTATTCTGAAAAATTTGATGTCACCATACAAATATGCAAATCATTAGGCTTATATATCTGTAAATTCTCAAAATTACATTAGTTAATTTTTTTGTCGTCACCATTTGCGGTATACATGCGTACAGTTGGATAATACCCAGATTTTACCCTGCATTAACTTATTTTAATTTATATCTACCAGTAACTGTTTACAATTTATCGGAATAAAAATAGTATATTATATACCTAGGTTGAGAAGTAAGCCATTATTTACCGATCACTTTTATATCCTGAGGCGCGGAGCGCCGAAGGATATAATGTGCGAGGTTAATAATGGCCTTCTCAACCGAGGTATATACAGAATTTTTTTTACTACTAACACTGATATATTACCATATTTGATTCGATTTGATTTTTATATTAGTCATTTTCTACTTATTTTTCAAATAGTTCGAAATATCAAGTAGCCTGGAAGTTCAGTTGTCTAACTAACAGATATCGTAACAAAAAGCGTTTTTTCGCGAGCTAACTACAATTAACCACGGCATACTACAGGATACTACTTTGTTTTCACGAGGATTAATTTAATTGTGGTAAGTGAGGGGAAGTTTCGTGACGTCACTATTACATCATCATTTTTCAACTACGGCTTACTACAACTTACATACGTGACGAACTGTGGTACTCGAGGTTTGATGGAGTCATGGCGGATTAATTTTGAAACGTTAAACATGTGAAATGTTTGTTTTTCCATTCTGAACAAGTTTGTAAATTATACGTTCATGAAATTCTTCTATAGAAGCCTCATACGCATCGGAATTCCTACACAAATGTGCCCCAAATGGGATTTGGGCAGCATAAAGTATCCTGAACATATTCATCGAAAAAATACCATTAGTTTGCTTATCTCCAGAGGCCACCATTCTGTCATTAAAAATATGAGTAAACGTTCTGCACTGATCAAACTGATCATTTTCAAATAAATATGCAAAATATCTATATTCTTTTCTAGCAATGCAAGATCTAACTACGGTATTTTGGCGAAGACAGAAGCAGACAGTACAATTTGTGGTGGGGTGCCCGCTTGGCACTTACTTCAGTATTACTTGTAGTTAACCGTGGTTACTCGCCAAAAAACGCTAATAATCTCCTGACAGCTCCATGCATACAAAGTACCTTCTCTCCATCTAAATTTTGACAAAATCGCATTATTAATAAGAATATTATGGGGAGTCATGAAAAGTGAGTCATACTGTATATAATTTTTTTACTAATAGCACTGATACAATCCTTATCATTATTTGAATTGATTAGATTTTGAAATTAATCATTTCCTACTCATTTTTCAAATAATCCGAAATGACAACTAGTTGTCAAACTAACAAGTTTGACATTTTGACATTTTCCGTTTCCGTTTCATTATTGACCTAGGCTTTTTTTTTAATTATTATTTACCTAGGGTGAGAAATGTTACTTCTCATTTGAGGAATGGAGTAAATAATGGTGATGTATCATGTTAGTAGTAAAAAAAAGACTTTAATATCGTAAGAGATTTTATTGCAGATTGGTCCTTCGAACCGGATCGGTATTGTTTAACCCTCCGTTCCACGGGTGAGGCCTGTGGGTCCAAGCACATGTGTAAAATGCAGGTACTTTTTGTGAAAATAGCTTTGGGGCTGTGATGTTCTATGTACCTTTCAAGCCTGTAAAAGCACGTATTTTTACCGCAAATTTTTTGAATTCTTCAAAATGTTTTTTTTATTAGGGTACATTTTGTCCTGATAGGCCTCACCCGTGGAATGGCGTAAGTTTCAAACTAACCCCGTAATGGCTCGAAATGCGCATTCAAGGCCACCATGGCCATAAATATTTAGTGCTGGAATGATATTGTAAACAAGGGGAGTGGAAATAAATAGTTCTTGATTAGGCTTTGTCATCGCAACATCGATACCTATTTGCTGTGACTTTCAACTTCGTCAATTTATTTTACTAAAAGTTCGTGAGTCGGCACGTCGTTTAGCTGCAATTCCCGCCCTTGAAGAGCAGCAGGACCCACCCCCAAACACAAGGAGATACTGTAAATATTGCAAACGACGCTAGACCAGATATTTCTGCAAGTTTTGCAGAGCTTGGCTATGTATGGAACATATTCAAGTCTGCTGCCAGGCATGTATACAGAGAATGCATTGAGGAAGTTCAGCCCTCCAGATTTTCTGCTGATATATTTCTTATTTCATTTTAAAGTAGTTATTGGTTGATTTATTTAGTAAACAAAATATATATAACAACTAAATGTAATTATTTTCTTTTAAACATTTGTAGCAACTAGATTTAACGCATATATGTAAAAAAATACAAAATTTTTCTAAATTAATAAATTATTTGTACCAAATATTTTATGCCTTAATTTTTGTGTATCATTATGACGCATAAGCTATATTTCCAATAATTAACCAAATAATCAAAATTTTGGCATCCCAAATATTTGTTGTGCCTATATTTTAATCTGGTCCTGACAGGCCTCACCCGTGGCTTCGTGCGATTTTAAACCCACCCGTGGAACGGAGGGTTAATAGGTTGAAATAGTTATTGATAAAATACTACAATATTTACAAAGTGAGAATATTTTTCCTTATTCTGAAAACTTATATATCACCGTACACAACATGCAAATCTTTATTTTTTTTATCTTTAACATACTTATCTAATCAGGGCCCGCTTCAGCGATAGCGTCGCCCCGGACAAAAAGGCAAATTGCCGCCCCCTAATATACATTTAAAAATATATATCTTTTGTTTAAAATAAAAATCAAATGGCTTTAAATTATATTAAAAACGTATATTCAAAAAGAAACACGTAACATAATTAACATTCAAGTAGGACAAAACAGTAAACATTAAAAACGGTAATATTAATAGAACTCTTATGCCTATAAACAAGAATTATTGTTAATAAGTTTGAAGGTGGTTTTATTTTTATTTTTGCTAAACAAAACACTATGGGTACAAGGGTAGTACAAATACCAAAATAATGAAAAGCAAACTAATTGTTAACTAGGTGTATTTGTTATATTGTTACAACAATGAGTTATTGCAATTTTTTTTTATTTCATTATTTATTTTTTTCCATTAATTGGACATTTTATGAAAAAATGCCGCCCTTTGGATATGCCGCCCCGGACAAATGTCCGGGTTGTCCGCCCCTAGAGCGGGCCCTGATCTAATATGGAACATGCTATTTTAGAAAATAATCCTTGAAATAGTCCTTAACAAAATTGATATTTCTAGAAAATTTGTCTAATTTTTCTCTAACAAATAATTATTAGTAAATCATAAACAATATTTAAAATTAAAAATGAAATGTTTTATTCTCTTATTATTTCCGAAAAAATATAAATAACTGCTGGCAGTAAACAAAATGGCATATTTTTAAAATTAATTTATATTACTGATACATTAATAATATTTTTACTTTTTATATTGTCTTATTATGCAAGAGCAATGCCTCCTAAATATGAAAATTGTGGCCAGAATTTGAAAAAAATAATGTTGTAGGTATTAAATTCGAAACCAACGAAGTTTTTAAATTTGTCAAATACTTTGCAAATCAAAAAAGCTGAAAATGGTGAAATTACAAAATATTAGAGAAAAAATACATATTTCGAATGACATTAATTCCTAATGACAAAATATTCTAAAAAAAATATTTTAAATTTTATCAAATCATTGAAAACAAAATAAAAAATTATTATTTTAAGCAGTTTTAAAATTAAAAAAATACATTTTTAATAGCCTTACCTACTTAAATTTTGTAAAACAGATTCTTAAATTGATTTTTTCGCTTTAATTAAATTGGTTCAGCTTCAAAGGGAGTTTTGTTAATTCTCATTACATACTTAATAGTAATTTTGCTATGGTGCGTTTCATTTTAATGCTTTATTGCGTATTTATTAGGATTTAATTTTAATCATTTCCTTCAAAAAAACGCCATTTATCATAAAAATATAGCATAATTGTTTGAAAAGATAAATCAAAATTAGAAATTCCAACTAAGTTGAAGAGTTTTTGTGTCCAAAAATTTTACCATTTGAAATCATTTTAACATTCTTGAAATAATAAGTAGCTGCTAACGGTGAACAATAGCATATCTATTAGTAAAATATTATTAATATTTTTAAATTGATAATGATACAATAATTATCTTTTTTTTGTGTGAAAAATTATGTCATTATAATGAAGGCAATACCTGTATCTAGTAACTCTTCATCTTAACTAAAGAAATATATTTTTTTTAATGTGAAGCATAATAATCATAAACCATATACTAGTTTAAATTTACAACAGATTTTATGAAAGATAATACGTAGAAAATAATAATTGACTATAATAGTTTGCGTAGCACTAGTTAGAACATTAATTAAGGTATGTCTTTCAATAGTATTAAAAAGAAAATGCCAATAAAAAGTGCCCAGATAAATTTTTAACTCATAGAGTTAGCTATTTAAAAAAAACGAGATTTGTCCTTTCAGCCATATCACTATCGTTTTTTTTTAATTAATTTTTATTACTAATGCATTAATAACATTTTTAGTTTCATATTGGCAATGAAACTTATGGATTCTTATTATTCCGAAAAGTATAATTTTTTTGTAAGCTATTAAAAATACTTTGCAGTTTTTGAAGTGAAAACTTCTTTAGGCGCATTCACATTTTTTCTTGCGTAGTAAACGGGACTCAGCCGTCACGCGTCTGGCTCGTAGCGGTCGGCTATTTAATGCACATTTGGGTATTTTTATATATTTAACATTTTTCGCAAAATCAGCTAAAAATTAAGTTCTACAATTTGGTCCGTTTTTAGGTAACACTTGGGGGCAGCCAACGGTCCATTGTTTTTGACGATCCGATTTTCAATATCCAATTTATTACAATCAAATGTGTGATTTTTCAAAATTTTACTTTGATCCACGATAGCTGTCGAAATAATTAATTAATTTTGATAAAAATTTCTGGACATATTCTTTTTAACGGTCTTCTGAATCCTGTTGAAATTGGCGAGAATCGGAACATAGCAAGTATTTTTTTAGGTGTGTATATTTTTGAAAAAGGGGTTAATTTGGAACGTTCTAGCGCCGAAATAATCGAAAGGATCGAAAAAATCGAGAAATTAGTTTGAAAAGAAATTTCTATACAAACACTCTCTAAATACTTATAATCTTCCTTTGAAAAACCGGTAATGCCCAGGTTTCACCCTTCATTACCTTATTTTAATTTATATCTACTAGCAAGCAACTGTTTCTTATTTATCGGAATAGAAAAGTTTTTAATATCATAAGAGATTTTATGGAAGATTGGTCCTTCGAGCTGGATCGATATTGCTTGATAGCTCGAATAGTTAGTTATTCATAAAATACTATACAATATTTATAAATTGAATATCTTTTTCCTTATTCTAAAAAATTATATGTGGCCATACATAGTACGTAAATCTTTAGGCTTATTTATACCAATTGAAATTTGCAATAAGTATTTTTAACATACTTATCTAATATGGAACGTTAAAAATATTTTAGAGAATAATCCTCGAAATAATCGTTTACAATTTACAGGATTGATTCTTCTACCAGATCTATCATTTTCTTCTAACAAGAAATTATTAGTAAATCATAAATAGTACTCTCAAATTAAGAATGAAATGTTCTATTCCCATATTATTTCTGAAAAATTATAGGTAAATACAGACTAATTATAATGGTATATTTTTCTAATAAATACATTTTACTGATACATTATTAAAATTTTTACTTTTTATATTGACAATGAAACGTGTTGATTCTTATTATGCAAGAGCAATGCCTCCCAAATTATCGAAGAAGCGAAATTTTTAAATTTGACAAATACTTTGAAATTAAAAAAAAAGTGATAATGCTGGAATTACAAAAATATCGAGAAAAAACACATATTTCGAATGACATTAATTCCTAATAACAAAATATTCTGGAAAAAATAAATGCTTAAATTGATTTTTTTAGCTTTAGTTAAGTTTAGTTTAGCTTGTTAATTCTCATTACTTAATAGTAATTCACTTTGGCGCATTTTGTTTCAATGCTTTGTTACGTATTTATTAGGATTTAGTCATAATCATTATAAGAAAACGTCATATTTCGTAAAAATATAGTATAGTTGTTTGACAAGCAAAGGACCACTTTATTACTAGTAAAAAGATAAATCCAATTTAGAAAAGGAAGAATAGAGTCTTACTCGACGATCAAATGCTGTAATCAAACTAAGTTAAGTGAGAAGTTCTGTTTCCAAAAACTTTGCCATTTGAAATTCTTTTAACATTCCTGAAATGATAAGTAGCTGCTAATAGTGAACAATGACATATCTATTAATAAGATATTATTATTAATTTTAAATTGATAATGATACAATAAATTCTCTTTTTTGTGCGAAAAATTATAAGTTACTATAATAATGGAGGTAATACCTGTATCTAGTAACTCTTCACATTAACTAAATAAATATATTTCTCTAAATATGAGGCATAATAATCACGCTCAATTCTACATATTAGTTGAAATTTGCAACATATTTTATGGAAGATGATATGTAGAAAATAATAATTGACTATAATAGTTAGCGTAGCACTAGTTAGAATATTAATTAAGGCATATATCATTCAATAGTATTAAAAAAATTACAATAAAAATGCTCAGATTTAATTTTCAACTCATAGAGTTAGCGATTTAAAAATTTGTTCAAATGAAGAACGTTTTATTTTCCACTAGAGATTTGTCCTTTCAAGGCCCTATCACTATTTTTTTTTTCTAAATAATGTTTATTACTAATATATTAATAACATTTTTGCTTTTCATATTGGCAATGAAACGTATTGATTCTTATTATTCCGGAAAGTATAGTTTTTATATGCTAATAAAAATACTTTGCAGTTTTTGAAAGTGAAAGCTTCTTTAGGCACATTCAGCAAGCATTTTCTTGCGAAATGAACTAGACTGAGCCGTCACGCGTCAGTCTCGTAGCGGTCGGCTATTTAATGCACATTTGGGTATTTTTAGAAATTTAGCATTTTTCTCAAAATCGGCTAAAAATGAGGTTCTCGAATTTGGCCCGTTTTTAGGTAACACTTGGGGACAGCCAACGGTCAATTGTTTTTGATTTTCAATATCCAAGTTATTACATCAAAAGTGCGTTTTTTCAAGATTTTGATCCACGATAGCTGTCGAAATAATTAATTAATTTTGATAAAAATTTCTGGACATATTATTTTTGACGGTCTTCTGAATCCTGTTGAAATTGGCGAGAATCGGAAAATAGCAAGTATTTTTTGGGAGTGTACATTTTTGAAAAAGGGGTTAATTTGGAACGTTCTAGCGCCGAAATAATCGAAAGGATGGAAAAAAACGGGAAGTTAGTTTGAAAGGGAATTTCAAAAAAAAACTATCTAAATACTTCTAACCTTCCTTTGAAAGACCGGTAATGCCCATATTTCATCCTTCATTACCTAATTTTAGTTTGTATCTACTAGTAAGTAACTGTTTACAATTTATTGGAATAAAAAAAATACTTCCATATCTTAAGATATTTTATTGGAGATTGGTCCTTCAAATCGGATCGATATTGTTTGATAGAATATTTACAAATTAAAAATGTTTTTCCTTATGCTGAAAAGTTATATGTGACCGTACATAATATGCAAATCTTTAGGATTATTTATATCAATTAAAATTAACAATAAATATTTTTAAATATATTTATCTAATATGGAACACACTTTAAAATGTTTTAGAATATGTTCCTCGAAATAATTATTTACAAAATTGATTCGTCTAGGCGATCTATCTCATTTTTTCCTAACAAATAATTATATTTTAGTAAATCATAAATAATATTTTCAAATTAAAAGTGAAATGTTTTATTCCCATATCATTTCCGACAAATTATAAGTGACTGTTGCCAGTAAAGACGATGGTATATTTTTTCTAATTAATATTTATTACTGATAATTGACAATGAAGCGTGTTGATCCAGGTGTTGACTCTTATTATGCAAAAGCAATGCCTAAAATTATAAATTATTTTATACATTTATATTTTTAAGGTATGTGACTTGGAAGTTTGAATAGACAAAGTTAACATAAACACTGGAAACTTTGCAACATTTTATATTAATATACAAAAATATAATTGTTATGTATACATATTAATGTTAATGTATATTAATATTAGGTTAATGTAAGTACTTCCAAACGCAAAAGCCATGTAATGCCTGCATTGCCTGCCCCATATTTTTAATTAAAGCTTCCTTCGAATTCCAAGAAAGTTTTGTTTTTCTGATTTGGAATTAATATTGATAATGATCCATGAAATAGAGGGTACGAAATAATAAAATTTAATATACACTTTTAAAATTCATTTACATTAAGTCCAAAGAATTTATAAATTATTAACTGCTATGAAAATGATAAATAAAACTTGTTGTTATATCAGTATAATATATAAATTTATTTTGTAATTTGCAAAATTTTTTGCATGGGTCATTCATTGAGACCAAAAAATGGCCAAATTATTTAATTTTAGCACAAAATGTGTCTGCGGACTTAGAATTAATAATGATACTTCAAAGATTGACATGCGATTGATGGCTTACAGGCTACGTAAAATTTAACTTTGTCTTACAATTTATAAAATTATTTGCGTCGGTTATTAAGACAACAAAAATGCTGCTATATAAATGATCAAACAAGTTTATTCTAATTTCAACATAAAATATGTCTACTGATTTAAAATTAATAAAGATAATTGAAAGATTGGCATGCGATTATAATGATCCATATAGGATACGTAAACTTTTAATTTACTTTACAACTTATAAAATCATTTTCGTCGGTCATTAAGACCAAAGAAATGTTAAATTATTAACTGCTGTCTAAAAGGTCAAAAAGTTTATTCTAGTTTCAACACAAACTACTTCTGCTGATTTAAAACTAATACTGATAATTCAGATTGATATGCGACTCATGATCCGCAGGGTACGTAAAATTTAAATTTATTTCAAAATATATGAAATGATTTTCATCAGTCATTAAGACCAAAGAATCACTGCTATGTAAATGATCAATAAAGTGTATTCTAAAACCCAAAATGCTTCCTTCCGTTGATTTAAACCTAATAACGATAATTCAAAGATTGGCATACGATTAATGATCTACGGGGTACGTAAAATTTAAATCTATATTATAATTTATAAAATCACTTGCGTGGGTCATTAGCCCAAACAATTGCTAAATTAATAAGTGCGATGGAAATGGTCAAAATGCATTATTCTAATTTCAAAACAAAATGTTACTGCTGATTTAGATTAATAATTTCATCCGTCAATAAAACCAAAGAATAGCTATATTATTAACTACTTTGTAAAAGGTCAAAAAAGCTTATTCTAATTTCAACCCAAAATGCATCTGTTCATTTAAAATTAATAATGATAATTCAAATACTGACATATTTTCAAAGATCGACATGCGATTGGTGACCTACAGGGTACGTAAAATTTAAATTTCTGTTGCAATTTATGAAATGATTTTCGACAATCGTTAAGACCGAAGAAATGCTAAATTATTAACTGCTGCTTAAATATTCAAAAACGTTTATTCTAATTTCAACAGAAAATGCTTCAGTTGATTTATAATTAATAATGATAATTTAAAGACTGACATACGATGAATGATCTACAGAATACGTAAAATTTAAATTTATTTTAAAATAAAATCATTTACGTGGGTCTTAATGACCAAAAAATTGCTAAATTATTCACTGCTATGGAAATGGTCAAAAAGTTAATTCTAAGTTCAACACAAAATGTTTCTGCTGATTTAGAATTAATAATGATACTTCAAAGATCGGCATGCCGTTGATGATCTACAGGGTGCGTAAAATTGAAACTTAAAATGTATGAAATTATTTTCATCAGTCATTAACACCAAATAAATGCTATTAACTGCTATGCAAATGGTCAACAATGTTTATTCTAATTTCAACACAAAATACTTCAGTTGATTTTAATTTAATAATGATAATTCAAAGATTGACATACGATTACTGATCTACAGAGCAAGTAAAATTTAGATTAACTTTACAATTTATAAAATCATTTGCGTGGGCTATTAAGACCAAAAATTGATAAATTATTAACTGCTATGGAAATGGTCAAAAAAGTTTATTCTAATTTCAACACAAAATGTTTCTGCTGATTTATAATTAATAAATAAATTCAAAGATCAACATTTGATTGCTGATCTACAGGATAAGAAAAATTTAAATTTATTTTAAAATGTAGAAATCATTTGCATCGCTCGTCAAATTCAAAGCAATGCTAAATTATTACCTGCTATGTAAAAGCAGACGGCCGAGAAAATTTACCCTAACTGCAACAAACTGATTTAGAATTAATAATGACATCTCTAAGATTGCTAATGATTGATTCGTTGATGATATATAGGGTACAAACAAAAAAAGATACGGACAAAATTATTTGAGTGAATCAGTACCTACTATGTACGTGAATAACAATTTGAAGCCTGGAATAGACTTTAGAAACCATTCTCACAAACAAGAGTTATAAAATATTAGATTTCAAAGCATTATTCCGGAAATACGTCTATTATTTTAGAAAACATAGGAAGTACTACTAAGACCGTCTGAAACAACGTTTAGATACAACTTCAAATAAACAGAGCCCGCTCTTTATTTTTGCTGGCTTCATTTTTCTTTTCTATAATACTTTATTGGAATCAGATGTTAGAGAAGAAGAAACAAGAAATGCCAATGACCTAATTAAGACATTTGTTACGAATCAAATAAGTAATATGTATGGTGAAAACATCACCTGCATTGTGGAATGGTTGGCAACTTTGAGCAATTCTTTCAATCAATGGAAGTTTATTTTAAGCAATAAAATCAATTCTATACAGTGTCATCGCAGGCCACAGGAATAAAAAACATTTTAAAAACATCAAAGCGTTTCTTGGGATTTATAGCCTAAGGAGATTTGGAAATTATAAAACATTACACAATGTCCCAAATAGTCGGTAAAAAGGTGTAAAATATATTAGCTTTAAATAATTCTAGTTGAGAAATGTATCAATATTTTATTTAGGTAATACACTTACGTATAGTTCGTAAAATTAGAATTTTCGAACGACAGGTCATTTTATATAAATTTTTTTCAAAATATTGAGGTTACTGTATAACATTCTGAGTGTATATACATAAGACATTTAAATATGCATCATAAAATTCATATACATATAATTTTTCCAATATTATCAATGTCAATATTTCCAAACATTCAAACAAATTAATCACTCCAATTTATTTCTTTTCTCCATTATTATTGAAGAGAATAATAGTACAAAAAAGCGATGTGTGCGCACGACAGAAGTGAAAATAACAAAAGGCGACAATTTGCTCCAGATTATTAAGGTTTTCCAATAGTAAAATATTGTTACGATTTTCCGGTGGGTTCTGAACGAAATCACAACTTTTAATATTTTACAATAATACTCTCTTTATTCTTTATCACTCTATACAATTAAACACACTAAACTATTCTTATAACTTTACAACTAATCGCGCTTTATAATTCAACACTCAATGATTAACTAACTCAACATGCTTTCTGCCGACTATTTATATAAAATCTAAAATATTTCACGAATACTCCCGGAGAAGCGAGGCCACTATATAATATTCTCGACCAAGGCATATAGAGAATTCCACGGACAAGGCTAGTTCTATAGGGTAGCACAAAAACATTCAAATGGTTGCTAGCCGTGACATTGCCTCCCTCTTAAACCTGATCAGCTACTTCATGTCCGTGATATGCTTTGAGCCTGTCAAGGTTGACAACTTTCTCTTTGCTTCTGGGGCTACGTTGAATTCTATACACTACGTCATTAATTCTTTTGATGAGTATATAGGGTCCTTCCCATACTGACGTTAGTTTGGGAGATCTTCCATTCCTCCTTTGCGGATTATATAACCAGATTTTAGCGTTCATCTGGAATCCTATAGAATTAGCTTTGAGATCATAGCGTGTCTTCATTCGGTCACTCGCGAGACGTTCAAACGGTAGTCCCACATCAATCTGTTTCATCTTCCCACTAGATCTTGTCTGGGGTCCTTGACTTGAAGCACAGGTTGAACACTGGCAGCACCATGACTTCACATCCGGGCAGCAGTTGATCTAGTAAAATCTGTCGGGGATTTTGTCAATCGTTCTGTTAACTCCGAGATGCGCACCAAACTTTCCATTATGTACTTCTTCCAGGACTTCCGATACCCTCTTCCCTGGCACCACTAACTGCGTCTACACTATTTTTTCATCGGCCCTTTCCCAGGCTCGTTTAAGGAGTCCATTTTCAAGTACCAGGGAGTCCCACCGAGCCCACAGAGATTTAAAAGTATATCCCTTAGTAGAAATATCTCTCCAGCTTGGTCTTGGTTGACGTTCTACTTTAGCTTTTAGCAGTAGTGCTATTTCACTATCCAGAAGCCGATCTCTTAGTTGCTCCTGTGGTCCACTGCTGCCAACTTTAAACTTGATTTGTCTAATGGAAATGATTCCTTCTCATTGGTCTATCGTATGGCAATGTTTATAATTATCCTCGCATGACCTTCTGGATAAAGCATCTGAATTTTTATGCCATCTTCGTTCCTTGTGCTTAGCCTTAAAGTTAAATTATTGTTTTAAATCTTCCTGACTTGACTTTGAACTGCCAGCGTCTCTGGATGGAGGTGTAGACCGTAGTTCTATCTGACAGCTTCTCTTGAAATGCCCGGTCCTGCCACATCTATAGCACTGATTTATAGCATTTAGGTTATATGGCCCAACTTCTAGTGGCTCTCAGAATCTCCTCGTGGCCTGAAGAACTTCGGTTAATTTCTTCAAAATACCGTCCATCTCAGTGACTGTTCGCCAGCTTTTCTTCCTGGATGGATACGTCACTGATTGTTGGCTTTGAGATGTTACAGGCCTCGATTTCTGGGGCTTTGCTCAAAACTTCACGACTGTTATCAAATCTGGCTAGACGTGGCACTTTCTGAGTTTCTAGATCTCTGATACCATCCAAGAAATATTGGGTAGTAAGTTCCTTTTGTCCTATTGGTGGACGAATATGTACACTTGGGTCAGAAATTGTCAATGGCAGAACCAACACAAAAAGCCTAGATAAGCAGAAGAACGGCATTGGCATGGACAGCATTCAGCAAGCTAAGCCAAGTGTTTAAATTAAAGATCCCTCAACATCTCAAAACGAAGGTTTTCAATCATTGTGTCCTCCCAGCACTTACCTATGCTTCAGAGACCTGGGTATTAACAAAAACAAACATGGAAATACTAAAAGTAGCCCAAAGGAAAATGGAAAGGGCAATGCTGGCCATAAGACTGCAGGACAGAAAGGTCAACGAATGTATAAGAAGAAAAATTAAAGTGGCAGACGGAGCTGAATGAATAGCACAACTAAAATGGCAATGGGCCGGACACTTGGCAAGAAGGGAGAATGAAAGATGGAGTAGAAGAGTAATAGAGTGGAGACCCATGACAGGGAAAAGAAACCGCCGTAGACCCCGATCCCGATGAAAGGGCGATATAGTAGAAACAGCGGAAACCCGGTGGATCCAAGCAGCCGTAAACCGCACAGCATGGAGAGGCCAAGGAGAGGCGTACATTCAGAAATGGATATGACGACGCTGGCGATGATGAAGTTCCTATTGAAATTCTTCTCTTGCTCCCGTGTAGGCCAATTGATTGAGACGTCTAAGGTCTGCCCCAAATTCTTGCAGGTTTTCACCAGGTTTCTCATGTCGAGGCTTTACTTGTGCCTGATAGAGTTGTCTTCTATGTTGATCTCCAAATCGTCTCTCCAGGGCAGCTACCTCTATGTCATATTTCCCCTGTTGGCTGATGGGAATAGTCTGTAGTAGTTCCAGAGCAGATCCACGAAGCGCTACCACTAGTGATGTAGCCATTTCTTCGTTATTCCAACCGTTGGCGTTGGCAACAGAAGCGACTGACCGTCATACGTTGGAGGTTTGATATTATGTCTTGAGGCGAATACCTTCTCGGTGGATCCTTGATTTTTTAGTCTGGTAAATTTGCTTGTAGACTTTTCATTTCTTCCTGTACGTCTCCTACTTCTTTTTGTACCTTTCCAACTTCTTTTGGTACATTTGCAACTTCTTTTTGTACATTCCGAACTTCTTTTTGTACAGTTTCAACTTCCCTTTGTATATTGTTTACTTCTTTTTCAAATTTCTCATTTTGCTCGTCCAATATTTTCTGTAATTTTCCTTGCTCGCCTACAATTACAGCCAGCATCCATTTCTGAAGCTGATCCTGTTCTATTTGCCTCTTATCTTCTTGGTCTAAATTTTCTGTTCTGCTTGCCTTCTCCGTTCATCCTCTTCCCGATCCGCTTGCCTTCTACGGTCATCCTCTTCCCGATCCGCTTGCTTTTTCTCTTCTTGATCTTCTAAAATTTTCTGAAGCCGACCCTGTTCTGCTTGCCTTCTACGCTCATCCTCTTCCCGATCCTCTTGCTTTTTCTCCTCTTGATCTTGTAAAATTTTCTGAAGCCTGTCCTGTTCTGCTTGCCTTTTATCTTCTTGTACTTGCAAAATTTTCTGAAGCCTATCCTGTTCTGCTTGTCTCTCATAAATTAGATTTTCCATGAAATCGGCCAACATTTTATTTATTTGGTCCTCCTCGTTTGTTGCCTTGTATTGACCATAAAATGTTATAAAATGTTCTCAGAATCCACCAATAGCAAAACGACCTCGTTGACGTACTTGTACCCTCTTCTCTCCTCGAAGAACACTTCACAAGTCCCGTTTCTTCACAATCCGACTTCTGATATCATGTAGCAAGCAAAATTTAGAAAAAACGCACATATGCCGTAACACCTCGGAAACGAAAAGTCGGATCACTAAAAACAGAAAACCATCAGCTGCTTCCAAGTAATGTCTAAAAACGTGCCAAGTGCCAAATTTCGACTCGCCGAAGTTTAAAAAAACTGATTAAAAAATAACCGAGTGAGCATTACATAGCCGAGCCCGACGCGTTACTTAACAGCTCAGTTTCATCCACTACTCAGAAAACAATGCGCTAAATGCATCTGACTCGCTTACCGACCTTACCCGAATGAACGTCACATAGCGGTGCCTGATGCGTTACATAACATAACGTCGCAGTTTCATTCACTACTCAGGAAATAGTGTGCTGAACGAGCCTAAAGAAGCTTTCACTTCAGCAATTCCCTCAACTGTACCTGTATCTGATAAATAAACCACTGCTGATGTGCAGCCATAAAGTGGGTATAAACCTCTGCAGGAGTTAAGGCATGTTTATAAAACATGGCACGAAGTTCAGTATACTGAAATTAATTATATCGTCTATAGCATCATGAATGACGTAGTCTGGATGTAAGTAGCCTTCTTAATGCTTTCCAAATTTAGACATCTCAAGCATAGTTGTAAGTTGTATATGTTTTGGCATTTGCGGCGGCAGTTGCAAAACATTTCAGCTCATGGAAAAATTAACCTTAAACAAAACATAAAATCTGAAATGTATAAAACAACATTATCTCGTTACCGATAACTTTTAAATAATATGATACGAGGGTGACCCAATATATATCATTCAAACTTGTGACTGTAGGTTTTATAGATTTTTTCTGTTGTCCGATAGATGAATGAATGATCTTGGGGGTATTAGTACACTGCGAACTGCGACTTGTATAGATCGATTGTGTCCCCCTTCCTTGGTGCGTCGGGTGATGTGATTCTCAACGTTGTTTGAAGAAAAAAAGATCCGCAAGCTTACGGGCGAAAACGTGACACCAAAAAGGTCCAGTTCTTACATGGCGAGACTGGAGAAATGTCCACGCTTCGCGCGTTAAGTCAGTCGCTTGTCGCTTCGCCATGTAAGAGCTGGACATATTTGGTGTCACGTTTTCACCCGTAAGCTTGCGGATCTTTTTGTTCTTCAATCAACGTTCTCAATGAGAGTACCTCATCCAGCTTCAATGCTTTGACAAAAGCAAATAGTCTCGATGGTTCGATGAACGGAAGTCCAACTTGTTCGTGCATCATCGTGCACTCGAAGTAGGCCATTCGCCTGTTCGAGACCGCATCTCACTCCGTGAGAAGGTGTTCCGGGGTTTTCTCCTATCCTCATAAAACCGGCATCTGTCCTCTTTCTCAATTTTTATTCTCTCCAGATGCCTTCGCAACAATCTCAACCGGCAGTGTCCCGTAAGAATGCTGGTGAGGATGCGGAGATTGTTCTTACTCAGTGTTATATGTTTTTTTTTCTGGGTGAGGGTTAGGGTTGCCTTATCCCTGGAAGGCTTTCTCATAGACTGATTCATTTGGTTAGCTCTCCTTTCCTAAATTTCCTTGTAGGTGTGCATCCACAGAAAGGTTCCGATCCTGAAAGCGGAGTTTTTGCTCCTACTTTTGCCAATTGGTCTACTTTTTCGTTGCCTTTTATCCCAGCGTGTCTTGGTACCCATCGAAGGGATAGTTTGTTATTCTTGCCTAGTTCGCTTAGCCTATCTATTCCCATACCTTTCTGGAGCTGATTGTTGGTGAGCTCAGCGCTTTGATGGCTGCTTGACTATCTAAGAAGACGACAATCTCTTTCTTCCTATCGTTTCTGTCGAGGTTAGGCTCAATGAGCCACCTCGTCGGTCCAGAACCTGGTTTGGGCTTAAATAAAAGGCAAATCTCTCAGGAACTAAATAACTGGGCCTGGAACAAAACAAAGCACAATTGGAGTGGAAAAGAAGGATGCAGACAAGCCAAGGAAATTATTCTAAATCCTGACGGATCCAGAGCAAGGTGACTGCTAAAAAAGAGCCGAGAGGACATCAGGAACTTGGTAGGTATTCTGACTGGGCTAGGAAGCCTAAACAGACATATGCACCTTATCGGCGTGAGGGACAGCCCACTCTGCCCGAACTGCGGGACAGGGGAGGAGTCCTCATACCACTATATGGGAATTTGTGATAGGTGGAGTCGCCTAAGGAGGAAGATACTGGGAGCACCAACACTTGCTCGGGAAGATCTAAAAGATCTGAACTGGGAGGACGTCCTCACCTTTATCAAGGTGACGGGCCGTTTCAGTGCGGGCCGGGTGTTGGAAGTAGCCAGGTAGGGGAGGGCGGATCGGAGACGGTGAAAAGGGACTTATAGGCCTACTTACCGGGCTTCGGCCCCCCCACCCTTACTACTACTACTACTACTTCTGTCGAGGTTGAACTGCGCACATCATTTTCCGCCTGGAATATGTCCGGGTGTTTTCCCATTGCTTCGGAGATTTGTTTCCTGGCCCAAATACTCCGACTCCGGTTCCCTGTTCTGTTCCTGACCCATCTGTGTAATATTTATTTATTTATTTATTTACGGATAGACCATTTTACAATTAAGAATGCATTTCATAATTTTTAATTAAATATATCATCAAACAATAACAAAATATTAACCACTTAATCAGTATAGGTAACTATCCAGGTACACAACAATCCTGATACCAATAATGTTCAGATCACAGCCTAAATGTTTTTTGAGTTGATCTCAACAGATGAATCAAATATTATATTAATTTGTTTGTTTGCAGATAAAACACTATTAGCAGATCTTACTAACCGAGTTACTGGCTCATTTAATCCATAATTAGTTCGATGAAAGGGAACATAAAAAATTTCATTGGTACTTCTAATACTGTTATATGGAATTCTTAGTTTGAAATGAGCCAGCAACTCAGGGCAATCTATTGCCGCGTTCATAACCCTATGCAAAAACATAAATCAACAAAAGTGCGCCTTGATTCTAAGGTGTTGTTTAACTGTAAAACTTTGTTTTTATTACTTTTTAAAAAGTCTGATTGGAAATTGGACACGATTGAATCTGGAGTTACTGACACTTCTACACTTCCCTGGGGTCTATATTGTTGTATTGCATCCTTGTAGATGTACTGTCAGTGTCATACCCATCAATCCATCAAAAATAATAAAACCCTTCGTGTATAAGATTGCAGTGTAAAATTAACATATTGAAGAGATTCATGACAGATTGCTGGGTTTTGCCAGACTACTCTATGTATGAACAATCCTCCATCTATTACAAAAACAATTTTATTTATGAGAGGTCACGAGAAATTCAAATTCTTTATACAACTGTGATTTTATATTTATCGCAAGAAATAAAAAAACAAAATGTGTGTACAAAAAGTACATTACATATTTTCCAAACAAAAACCACGGTTAACGAGTTATTTACAAAAAACTAAAAAAACCAAGATGGTAGCCAAGATTTTTCAGGGTTCCCGGAATATGAGACTTTGGGACTTTTAGTATTGTTACGTTTTTCTCGTGGGTTCTGAACGATATCACAACTTTTACTATTTTAAACTAATAATATTTATTCTTTATCACTCTATACAATTAAACACACTTAACTACTTTTATAACTTTACAACTAATAGCGCTTTACTATTCAGCACTCAATGGTTAACTAATTCAACACGCTTTCTGCCTGCTATTTATAAACAATCTAAAGTCTATCACGAATACTCCGGAAGAAGCGAGGCCACTCTATATTGTTACGTTTTTCCCGTGGGTTCTTAACAAAATTACAACTTGACTAT
>MU186313.1:758-40695 GCA_016904865.1 Pissodes strobi | reverse complement strand
AGTCAAATACCATTTTTTCCAAAAGTGCATCGTTGCTGAAAAAAATAAGGACAAAATTAAGAAAAAGCGAGTTTTTTCAGTAATTGAAATGGATTTTCTACGCAACGGTGCGGTGCACTTTTGGAAAAAATGGCATTTGACTTTTATTTTTATCTTAATACGAGCTTTATTTTTCTGTAGAAGGTTTTCCGATATTCCAAAGTTTTTGATTTTTTAACCATCATTTTTGTATTTATTGAGTACCCTGTATAAATTATCTTTAATTTAGCATTGTCAAAATTAGTTTTTTTTCAAACACCAACTTTTATCAAGAATAAAATTTTCTGTGAAGTCAATAATAAAAAAGTTTCCTATGGAAATGGCGCTTAGATCATTTTTCCCCCGCACCCTTCATATGTATACACATTTTATAGAAATAACATGTTTTTAATTTTTTTATTAGTCTTACAACCATTTCATCATTTAGTCATGTTGATTTTAGTTTGACAATATAATTGAATTATATTTCAATATAAAAGGTCTCAAAAGAGCGGGACATATTTTTCGATTTTCGAATTCTTCTAAAAATTCTAGATAAATTTCATGTAGCATTTCGAATAGCCTCCTTTCCATTTAAAGAATCTGATCTGTTTAACTTAGCGCGCAACGGTTTGCATCTTCTTATCTTAGTTATTTAGTAATTATCTAGATATACGAAATTTTGGGTTTGGTGGGGAGTATTTTCCAGGTTGTAGTTATGTGGAAGATAAGAAAGTGCAAAACATTTCGTTTGACAATAAACAGTTCGTATTCTACCATAAAGGCGTAAGTCTCAAAACATTGTTTTTGCTGGTTGTTTTTCGCAAAAGTCGATCGTTATCCACATATATTCATTATTTCAGATTTGATCAGCACCTTGATATCATTTTGATTCGCTGTACCTTTTTTGGTTTTAAAGGTACCAAGGTAAACAAAAAAGCAAAATGTAGGGATGGTAGCCAAGTTTTTTCTAGATTACATATAAAACAAACACCAATAATTTCCTGACATAAAAGCCTACTTTATATATTTTTTAAATAGAACACCCTGTATATTACTAAATTTTTGGACTCTCTAGTGAAATCAAAACACATGTCGTGTATAATATCCTATACCTATCTTTAGCTGTTTACGAAATATTGACAGTTGAAAGTCGGGCATTTTGACAGGCTCTAAACCGCACGAGATCAAAGAAAACGGTTTGCACATTCCAATCTTAGGTTTTCATAAGCTATCGAATGACAGTGGCTTTCAATTTAAGGTTTAAAAGTTCCGGTCAATTTTATTCGCGGGTTAAATTCAAAGTTCCTGTCATTTGATAGCTCATGAAAACCTAAGACAGGAATATGCAAACCGTTTTCTTTGCTCTCATGCGGTGTAGATTTCAAAGCCTATCAAAATGTCAAAATGCACGACTTTCAACTGTCAATATTTCGTAAACACCTAAAGAAAGATAGGTATAAGATATTATACACGAAACGTGTTTAGACTTCACTAGAGATTCCAACAATGTAGTAATATACAGGGTGCTCCATTTAAAAAATATAGAGTAGGCTGATATGTCAGAAAATCGTTAGCGTTTTATTTTATATGTAACGTAGAAAAAAATTTGGCTACCAACCCTACATTTTGCTTTTTTGTTTAACTTGATATCTTTAAAAACAAAAAAGTTACAGCGAATCAAAATGTTATAAAGATAACGGTACATGTTGCTCCGATTTAGCTAATTGTGCACTTCATGCATAAACTAGTTCGTGAACTATAGCCAGATCAAAAATTTACTTTCATTGCACCATCTTGACAATATTTTTATCTAGCGAATAAAATGAAAAAGCTGTTACGAAAAAATATGCAAAATCGTATATAATACGTTTATAAAATTGTGCAGGTTGCTAAGAATCTATATAAAACAAAATTATGTACTTATATAAGATCTTTTTTTAGCTTAGAAGAGAACAACTAGATAAATCAAAATTTTCAAAATTATTATTGCAGATCTTCACAAGTTCGTCTAGAACCGTAACTACTTGTGCAAAATAAAATCTCATAGAAAAAAACTTTTGTTGTGTATAGATCTTGTTGATATTTAAAGATTAACTTGGAGCTTATATTCTATTATAGTTATATTCAGCATTCAAGAATGCTGGTCTTACTACAAGTAATCTACATTCGCCATTCTTAATTTCACTTCAAAAGACATTTTTAACTATTTCTTTCAGGTGTAATGTTTAAATAAATATCCGGCTCTCTTTATGCAGCAGCTTTTTGGATCAAAAAAATGGTTATTCTCTACTCGAAATAAACAGTATTTTATAAATCATATATTTTGTGATGAAAGTTTAAATAAAATAATAGGGGAGAGTAACAATTTTAGTATATAACGTCCCAAAAAATTTTAGTACGGCTCACTTCACTAATGATTGCCGGGGGGTTGACGTCAAGTTAGATTTATTTATTTCCTCGCTTCTCAAAGGTGCCGCGCTTAAGGTGCGTACAGACCTGACGAGACGCGCGCGCGACACGCCTGCGACGCGCCGACCGCGCGCCTGCTACGCGAACGCGACGCGCACTGTTTTCCCGCGCGCCTGCTGTGAGCCATGTAGAAAGACGCGCGTGCCACGCGACCAAGTTCTATTGCACTTCTTCACTGATTCTCGCGCGATTACTGCGCTCCTACTACTACCCGTCCACACTGCGCCTCGCTATTTCTTTGATCTGCCGTCGAAAAACCGACAACAGCCGTGTAGCGACGCGCCTCGGACAGACGGCGCTAGCGTCTCGCGCGCCCCGTCCACACTTAGGGATTTTGGACTGTCGCGTGCGTGTCGCGCGCGCGTCGCGTCAGGTCTGTACGCACCTTTAAGTGTCGCAGCTATAGTTTCCTTTAGGCTATGTTTATACCTTCAAAATTTTTTAACACTCTCAGAATCCTTATATAATGATGTCAATTATATCAGTTCTTATCATAAAGATCTCACAGCAGCCACTTACTTTCAGTTTCTTCTACTTGCTTTTCAGGTAACACTGATGGCCTAGGCCGAAAGGGCTCTGTTGTTATGCTTCTATAGGGAGTCCTTTTTGGAATAAATTTTGCATGGAATACAAAACAGTTTCATTTAGTATGATTCATACATGCACACATCCACTACTCTTCACTTAATTCTATTTACAGCTTCGCAGACGATACGACTCTTATATCCTCATGTATGTCGCGGACTCCAATGACCGCTGCGCGTTCCCAACTGCTTCTTGGAAGATAAAGAGGAGGATCACGTCATACAAGAACTTTTTTAATAGTGTGGCGGCGTTTGGTAAGAAGGTAAACAATTACATATATGATTATTAATTAATCTTAGGCTTGATTATATTAAGATCACTTAAAGTAAATATAGTTCATATGTGTTTACAAAATATGTTAATAAAGAAGAATTTATAAAACCGATACTATAAAATAGCTCTATCTCTTTTATCATTCAATTTAAGAAAAAAGTGTTAAGGGTTGAAATGTTCAAAATTATTTTCTCTATAAGAAATGTCTCTTTAGTTATTTTGCAAATAAAAGGGAGATATTTAAAGAAAGCGAAAAATTTCAAGATGGCTGCGATTTTCTGGACCTTTCCCCACTAGGGCTGAATGAGACTTTTGGGGGGTTAAATAGGAGATTATTATCTAAACGTTCCAGCTAATTTGTTTCGACCTGCCCCCCCAAGTTCATTTCGCTATTATAATAATTGTAATAGTGTCTAATGATTTCATGTTTCATCTTCTAAAACTTTACGTCTTAATGTTATAAAATGCTTTTCGAATAGGATTCTAAATGTAAAATTATTTGAGTATTATTTAGATTTTAGGTTATTGAGCTGTTAAAATTCCTTTTTCTTATTTGTTTTTATTATTCCTGTCTTGAATATTACATAACAGGGTAGAAGAGAAGAGCTTTAGTAATTTTTTTGTCTTTTTTAGTATTACATCTGACACTAAAAATTCAAATAACAATTCCTCTGTGATTTACTTTCAATAAATATATTCTGATTCAGCAACTACCGCTGCTGTAAAATTTCTAACTCTTAGAAACTTTTAGAGATATTGCACAGTGCTTGAGGTTGTTAGAATGGACACTGCAGCCTTTACACAGCGTTTTGGATTGTCCCCTAGAACCGTACTAAAAAAACAATGAAATTCTCATATTTATATACTCCTTCTTATTTCTGAGTGCGTTCGAAGTAAAATAAAGGAACACTTTGCAGCTTTTAATATACATTGTCAACAGAATGTACCCATTTCTTCTCTACCGAAATGTGAATTAACATTGCCAACATCGCATTTATCTGTAATTAATGTAGAAAAGTCAACAGACAAGGACCACCCTATAGAATTCTACTTTTCTCTTTACCTAAACAAACATCGAACAAACAAATAAATTTTTACCCTCGGTTTGAATTGATGTTCTTAATAAAATCTTGACGATCGTTTTAAAGCTTTACCGATGGTTAGACTTCAGACCACCCACAGTAGGATAAGCCAAACAAAAATAAAAATGAAATATTATTTTACAGATTAGTCTTCATCAAAGTGATGATGGCCGGTTTAGAGATTTAGCATAGTTCCAAGTTTTTTGAAGGGTATTTAAATGTTATTCGCAAAAAATTTAATTAACTTACAGGACGTGCTTGATCGGTGATATATTTGTTAGGTTTACTGGTGTATGACTACGTTTATGCCGTAAAAGTACGATACAATGTAATAGGTTGGATCGAAAGATGGTCCTTCGAGCAAATTACGAAAAATTATCATTATAACCGGTTAGGGGGACCAAGCATATTTTAAACTGGATATAACGCTGCTATTACGACTTTTATTACTAGTAAACGAATTTACAGATGCATATGTTAAGAGGCTCGGTAAAGCTCTGTTTTCCAGGTACAGGGTGTTTCATGCGTATCTTTAAAATTTCAATAATTGGTATGTGTTGGGTACATCAATTTGAATAATTTAACCTGCTTTGTAGGGAACTTTTCTTATATCCAGTAGCATAGATAAAGGGTAGGGACAAGCAGCAGTTTTAGAAAAATGCTTTTTGTCATCTCGTAATTACAATATAAACATTTTTTTATTAATGCATTCATGCCTAGCAAATGATTAAAAACAGAATTTTCATCTCTTAATACGAACATTTTAAAATGCCATCAATATCGCTTTCAGCTTTTCAAAATTAAACTTCATCTGCACTTAATGGAATATAAAATATTAAGTTATCATAGAAAATTACGCTGAAATTAGAAATAAAGTATTAATTAATAAATTATTAAATAATTCTTAGCTGATAGTAAATAAGCAAATAATTTTAAGTAAGAAGTCAAAATAATGGTAATCCCGAAACCTTATTTAAATTTGAAAATATAAAACAGATGCAACAAAATAACAAATAAATTTATTCATGTCATCATCAAACAGTCGCACATCTGTCAAAATACAATATTGACACGGCTCGCGACCATCTGTATGTTGTTGGGCTACCCTATACAACTAACTTGCCGGGTCTATATTCTTTCCGTATGAGTTATCGCCGATGCTAGAAGGTTCGTGACGCTGTAGTGCGAGAATAATAGAGAAGCCTCGGGCTTCGTCCGAAGTATTCCCGAGATATATTCGAATGGATATAATAAATAGGCGGGAACGCGTGCAGTTTTAGTTAATCATTGAGTTCTGAATGGTAAAGATCTAATAGTCGTAAAGTTATAAGAGTACTTTAGTGTGCTTAATTGTATAGAGTGATAAAGAAGAAAAAGGAGATTATTGCAAAATAGTAAAAGTTGTGATTTCGTAAGAACCCACGAAAAAACGTAACATTTGGTCTCAGAAGTCGGATGAAGAGACGAGACTTGTGAAGTTTCCTTCGAGGAGAGAAGAGGGTACAAGTTCGTCAACGAGGCCGTTTTGACTGGTGGATTCTGTGAACATTTTATAACATTCTATGGTCAATACAAGACAAAATCAAGAAGACAATAGGCAACCAGAGCAAGACAGGCTTCAGAAAAATTTACAAGACCATGACGATAAAAGGCAAACAGAACAGGACCGGATCAGAAAATTTTTCAAGATCAAGAAGACAAAAGGCAAACAGAACAGGACCGGCTTCAGAAAATTTTACAAGACTAAGGAGATAAAACGCAAATAGAACAGGATCAGCTTCAGAAATTGATGTTGAACGTAATTGTAGGCGAGCAAGGAAAGTTACAGAAAATATTGGATGGTCAAAATGAAAAGTTTGAAAAAGAAGTAGACAATATACAAAAAGAAGTTGGAAATATACAAAAAGTAGTAGGAAACGTACAAAAAGAAATGAAGAATCACACCAGACTAAAAAATCAAAGACCCACCGAGAGGGTAATCGCCACAAGACAGAAGATCAAACCTCCAACGTATGATGGTCAAACATTCTGGACAATGTACAGAAGACAATTTAAAGCCGCTGCTGTTGCCGACGATTGGAATAACGAAGTAATGGCTAAATCACTAGTGGTAGCGCTTCGTATATCTGCCCTGGAACTACTACAGACCATTCCCATCAGCCATCAGGGGAAATATGACATACTTGTAGCTGCCCTGGAGAGACGATTTGCAGACCAACACAGAAGTATCAGGCACAACTAAAGTCCCGACATCAGAAGTCTGGTGAAAACCTGCAAGAGGTTGAGGCCAGACGTTAGACGTCTCATTCAATTGGCCTACCCAGGAGCAACAGAATAATTTCAAGAGGAACTTGCTGCCCAATAGTTCGTGGATGGTGTCAGAGATCCAGAAAGTCAGGAAATGCTACTTCTAGCCAAATTTGATAACAGCCAACAATCAGGGACGTATCTAGCCAGGAAGAAAAGCTAGCGAACTGTGGTGAATTAACTGAGATGGGCGGTATTTTGAAGAAATTAACCGAAATTCTTCAGGCCACGGGGAGATTCCGGGAGCCACTAGAAGTTAGGCCATGTAACCGAAATGTTAGAAATCAGTGCTATAGATGTGGCAGGACTGGATATTTCAAAAGGGGTTGTCGAGTACAGGGATTCCGAGAGCCACTAGAAGATAAGCCACGTAACCGAAATGTTTCAAATCAGTGTTATAGATGTGGCAGGACTAAGCATTTCAAGAGAAACTGTTGAATACAATTATTCCGGGAGCCACTAAAAGATAGGCTAGATAACCGAAATGTTCCAAACAAGTGCTATAGTTGTGACAGGACTGGGCATTTCAAAAGAGACTGTCTACATCTCCATCCATAAATGCTAGGAGTTCAAAGTCATGTCAGGAAGAGTTACAACAATATAACTTTAAGGTTAAGCTTAGCGCAAGAATATTGCAACGAGAAGAAATTACCCCCATTAGGCAAATCCAGTTTGAGGTTGATAGTGAACTAGCACTACTGCTAAAAGATCAAGAAGAACATCAACCAAGACCAAGATGGAGAGATATTTCAACTAAGGGATTTACTTTTAAATCTCTGTGGGCTCAGTGGGGCTCCTTAATAGTTTAAACGAGCCTGGGAAAGCACCGATGGAAAAGTAGTGAGGACGCAGTTAGCAGTACCAAGGAAGAAGGTAACGGCAGTCCTGGAAGAAGTCCATAATGGAGAGTCTGGTGCTCATCTCGGGGTGTACAAAACGATTGACAAGATCCGCGACAGATTTTACTTGGTCAACTACTGCCAGGATGTGAAATCATGGTGCCGGCAGTGTTCAACCTGTGCCGCAAGTCAGGGACCCAAAACAAGAACTAGGGGAAAGATGAAACAGTAAATTGTGGGACTACCGTTTGAACGTATCGCCAGTGACCGAATAAAGACTCGATATGAACTCAAAGCTAACTCTACGTGATTTCGGATGAACGATAAAGTCTGGTTATATGTATAATCCACCAAGGAAGGAAGGAAAATCCTCCAAGCTAATGTCAGTATATGGAAAGGGCCCTATACAGTCATCAAAAGAATTAATGACGTGGTGTATAGATTTCAACGTAGCCCCAGACGCCAACTGAAAGTTATCCACCTCGACAGGCTCAAACCATATCAGGGAAATGAAGTAACATATCGGGACGATCAGGTTTAAGAAGGAGGCAATGTCACGGCTCGCGACCATCTGTATGTTTTTGGGGTATCCTATAAAACTAAATTGCCGGGTTTACGTTCTTTCCGTATGAGTCAATGCCGATACTAGAAGGTTCGTGAAGCTGTAGTGCGAGAATAATAGAGAAGCATCGCGCTTCGTCCGGAGTATTCTCAAGATATATTCGATTGGATATAAATGGGTGCGGAACGCGTGTAATTTTAATTAATCATTGAGTTCTGAAATGTAAGAATTTAATAGTTGTAAAGTTATAAGAGTAGTTTAGTGCGTTTAATTGGATAGAGTAATAAAGAATAAAGAGAGTATTATTGCAAAATAGTAAAAGTTGTGATTTCGTCAGAACCCACGAGAAAACGTAACTATATCGATAAATAAACAGCTGCGGAGATATAATAATTACAAATCAATGTCGGATTTTTGCGGATTTGGTAAAAAGTCTCTGTTGCAAACCTCTAATGTGCTCCGGAAATCTATTAAATAGCGTAGGGCCTGCGTAGGTGAAATATTTTTTCAATTAATACAGGATTTTTTTAATCTTTGGCATTCTATACTAATATATCCTTATATCTAAGTGCTTGGAATTGCCAATAAGATCACAGACTATATCTAAAATAGTTTTTCTTTATATAGCTTAGACCCTGCAAGATATACAGAGGTGGTAAAGTTCAAAAATATTTAATGATGTGAAAGTCTAACATCAGCTCTATATTGCAGTCTTCCAATCAAGCGTACAGCTCTTCTCTGGATTTTATAAAGTATCCTAGCCTGAGTTGTGTGGCCCACATTAGGACAGCATAATAACAATTTAATTGAAATAGTTAATGAAAGGCCATTAATACTGTGTACTCAGATTCTTTAAAAGGAAAATTGCACATGCTAGTATTTTAACTACTTGATTTATATGGACATCAAAACCCAATACAGGAGAATGCGTAGGCGAGGAGAAGCTCTTCCTATCATTAACTTGTTCGGCCGGCCTTTGAGCTACAAGGGCAACTAAATATCTGGCTCATATTGGACTCCAAGTTGGCATGGAAGGAGCAGGTGCATAATGCTCTATGAGCCTGTAAAAGTGGGGCCTTAGCCGCGGATCCTTCACTGTATTTACAAAGCTGTAATGGAGTGAACCATTATCACCTAAGGGTATCGTATGGTGGACTGGTTCGCAAACGGCCATATCTAGGGCTCAGTTGGATAGAGATTGGTTTGCGCGGGAATCGCAGGTGCTCTGAGGACGGTACCCACCAGACCTTTTGAAGAAGTCTCGACCACCTAAGGAACAACAATAGCCCGAAGATTTATATTAAAGTCTAAAGGAGGACGGCTGATGAATGTCCGAAACTCTTAATAAGGGCGGACAATATACTGCCACTTTCACATGAAGCAGACCACTGAGATTTTACATACCCTATAGGGATGCGTGGTTGGGGATGAATCGCAGCCCACGGCTGGTTAATGGTACACAAACGCTGTAGTACTACAGCTGGTGTATGGTGTTTATGTAGAAGCCATAAGGTGGACCGTAGGAATTGTGCAATCGTGTTCCAGGCCGAGGTGTATGCTATCTTTAAATGCAGGTATGAGAAGCTGCCAAAAGCCTTCAGAGGGAAGGGCATCTATATCTGCTCGGATAGCAGAGCTGCCTATGGTGGGCTACTCCAGGAACGAGGCAGACTGAGCCACTCTTGGCTGAATCAGCGTTTTGTAGAGTGAGAAGTGAGAACCTAGCCGACTCTGAAATGAGAGGACATGAGGCTTGTAACGGGGCGCCACACAGCGTACTGTCGCTTGAACAAGCATCTTCACTTGTTATAGATCGTGGCAGATGCGGAATATAGGTTGCCTGGAGTACGAGGAAGCGTCCACTTATGTTCTCACCGAGTGTCCGGCGTTAGCTAGGATAAGAGAGGTGCGCTTTGGATTGAATTGGTATATGGGCGAGTGCGGTGAGCACCGACAGAAGCTTAACAGAATCTTTACTGTAAGATTCAACTATATTAGTAATATCTTAATAGATATTTCTTTTTAGGCTAAAAGGCTATGGTATCGTCAGCGAAGATTACAAGCTTATTGTTGGTGGATGAGTATATGCCATTGGGGTAGATTAAGAAATGCAAAGGATCTAAAATAGATCCTAGTGAAACCTGATACCTGCTAAATAGTACCCCGCCAACGCTGTATTGAGATCGTCAAATCCATAAAAATCAGCTTAAATAGAAGGACCTCATGAGATATGAAATCAAAGGCCTTGGAGAGATCACAGAGAGTTGCTCCTGCATACTGACCCGCCCCAAAGCCCTCGAACAAAATACTCAATCATAGAGAGTAAAGCGTCGGTTGTTGGTATTGACTTTAGGAGTCCAAATTGATTGCTAAGACCCACCAACGCAACGCTGCACTTAGATCGTCAAATCTATAAAAAAACAGCTTAAATAGAAGAGCCTCATGAGATATACAATTAAATGCCTTGGAAAGGTCACAGAGGATTCCTCCTACATACTGACCTGCCCCAAAGCCCTCGAACACATAACTCATAGAAAGTATAGCGTCTGTTGTTGGTATTGGTATATGCTATCCCATACTGTTTTCGAATTTCAATTAAAAATATGAATGATCAATTAAGACAGAAGCCCATTTTAGCTTCTCCCACGAATGAAACCCTTTAAATTAAAATTGGTACACAGGAGTATAGCAGTATGAACAGATACGAGCGAGAGGTGTCTCATGCGAAATCCCATTTGAAATCTTAGAAAACACATCGATATCGTAGAATCAGTGGCGTAGCTAGAAATGTGGGCGCCGGGGGGCAAGCGTATCCGCTGGCGCCTAAAACAAACCTATATTTTGTGTATATATGCAAATTAATCAAAAAATAATACATCATAATATTAAACGTATATTTTTGAAGTGAAACTTCTTAACGCGCACCGGGAGTAAAATTTGAAGGTCGCGATCCCGACACACGGTGGGCGAGCTGGCAGGGAACGGAGAACGGTCACGGGCGTTTATTGTGATATCTTTGTTAGTTTACAAGATAAAAATACGGGATTTGCTATATTACCTTGTCAAGACATAAGCGAAACTTTTATGAAAATAGTTTTTTTTTCATTTAGGCATTCCCTTTTTGTTAATTGAGTGATACCTATATTTAAAAAAACTTCTTTTTAACCAAATCCGTTAAGATATGTATAAGGCTAGGGCGTTTAATTATTGTGATATCTTTGTTAGTTTACAAGATAAAAATATGGGGTTTGCACTATTACCTTGTCAAGACATAAGGGAAACTTTTACGAAGAATAGTTTTTTTCATTTAGGCCTTCCCTTTTTGTTAATTGAGTTATACCTATATTTAAAAAAACCTTATTTTTAACCAAATCCGTTAAGATATGTATAAGGCTAGGGCGTATAATTATTGTGATATCTTTGTCAGTTTACAAGATAAAAATATGGGGTTTGCTCTATTACCTTGTCAAGACATAAGCGAAACTTTTATGGAGAATAGTTTTTTTCTCATTTAGGCCTTCCCTTTTTGTTAATTGAGTGATATATTTAAAAATAAAACTACTTTTTAACCAAATCCCAGGCTAGGGCGTTTAAGTTTAAGAAGTTTCACTTCTGATATGCGCACATAGTGCACACGCTTTTTTTTTATTTACAGGAATATAAATATAAAATATATAAACGGCAACCAACCAACAGGTACATACATATTTAAATATAAACGTAAACTAAGCATCTGTAACCTTAATTAATTAATTAAACATTGGAGTCTTTCTTCGATTTTAAATTGACGTAAAGTGATCGATTATTTGATCAAAATTAATTTTTGGACAAATTCATTTTCTAGGCTTAGTATTGCTAGGCTATTTAGACTTGTCTGGCTAAATACGAAACTCTAAAAAACATACTTTTACGCCCGAAATTTTCGGAATTTTTGTCTTTGAAGTCGCATGCCGCCTTACGCAGCGTTTTTACAAATTTGCATGTACCAAATGCGTCCGCGCCCGGATGCATATTTACACATCCTAACATACGACGGCACCACGCTGAAATCGGTTAAGTTTTGTAAGCGTTTGTAGCACTACAAACTACAAAAGCTATCGCGCCATGTCTTCGTGATGCAATCAATTTGCGGCAAGAGCCCTCGTGGTCGAGAGGTCTAGATGGTTAGGTCTCAATTCGGCGGCTATCGGCGGCCTGGGTTCAAACCCCGTTGCTTTTTTAATTTTTTTAGGCTAAGTTTCTAAACAGTTTTTTTCTTGATTTTGGGTACGTCTTGGGTTAGTTTGGGTTAGCACCTGGTTAGTTCCCTTTTCTTGAGCCCCCGTAGCGAGCAAGGCGAACTGAGTGCCACGCGAAAAGTGAAATATTATATAACAGCGTGTTCCAGGTGCCCAAATCAGTGAGCTTTTGTAGCGCTACAAACGCTTACAAAACCTAACCGATTTCAGCACCCTGGTGCCATTGTATGTGGGGATGTGTAAATATGCCGCCGGAATATATATTTTTATTCCACATAGAATAAATAATAAATACCTGACACAAAATGTATTGGTTGGGTAAAAAGTTTAATACATATTTTGGTCTTTGATCTTTGATTGTATTATAATTTAATTAATTTAAAAACTCAGTTAAGCTCATGAGCATTGTTAGCATTAGCATATTTACAAATTCGGAGCGGCGCCTAATTTCTCTTGGCGCCGTGGGGCTTTGCCCCCCCTGGCCCACCCGGTAGCTACGCCACTGCGTAGAATCACTGTAGAATCGACGAAGTCTGTAGTAATTTTAACGTTTCTGATACATTAACGTTATTATTAGTGTTATAAGTAGTTGATTGGCTACGCAAACGCATGTAACGTCCAAAGCTATCCACGCATGTATCGCATACGGCTGTCTAGGTTCGTGTCTTAACACTAATTGGGCGGCTCGGCACTTACTTGACTCGACGCGACGCGACGTTTCAAAAAAAAAATTAACTAGTTGACTTTGTATTGTTGAATGATAAAATTGTTGGCACTTGGTGGTAATTATTGTAAATACAAAAATAGAGTGTGTTACTAAATATGTTAAATTATCACTTACAATGATTAAATTGCCTTCTACAGAACGCTGCTCGGTATGATGTTTTAGAAAATAAGCACCTTCAATGAGAACTTTCTCTACAGTATTAATATCATGTAGGTACTTCAAGATTTTTGATAAATGTTCTTCAATGGTCTTATTAAACCTCTCAACCATGCCGTCTGATTGTCGATGTAAGGCGGTAGTCCGCGTTTTATCGATGTTGAGTAAATCATAAACTTAATGGAACATCTTGGAATCGAAGTTGTCTAGATTTGAGTGCAGCTCTAACGGAACACCAAATCTGCTGAATAGGTTATTCACGAGGACCTCTGCTATGGTAACAGCTTCTTGTTTGGATATCGCAAATAGCTCAGGCCATTTATTGAAGCAGTCAATTGCCACTAAAATGTATTTGTTACCTTATCTGTTTTTGGAAAGGGCCAGCTACATCAATGGCAATACGTTCATACGGTAAGCCCACATTATACTGTTTCATTTTCCCCCTAGATCTTGTTTTGGGTCCTTGACTTGCGGCACAGGTTGAGAACTGCCGATATCACGATTTCACATACTGGCAGTAGTTGACCCAGTAAAATCTATCGCGGATCTTGTCAATCGTTTTGTTCACTCCGAGATGAGCACCAGAGTTTCCATTATGAACTTGTTCCAGAACTTCCGATATCTTTCTCCTTGGTACCACTAACTGTGTCTTCACTACTTTTCCATCGGCGCTTTCCCAGGCTCGTTAAGAAGTCCATTTTCCACTACCCACAGAGATTTAAAAGTAAATCCCTTAGTTGAAACATCTCTCTCGCTTGGTCTTGGTTGACGTTCTTCTTTAGCTTTTAGCAGTAGTGCTATTACTATTATACTTTGGCCACTCCTCTTTATTGTCTACTTAAATGACCTGCCTTTTGCTATTTTTAATACCTATTGTAAACTACGCTGATGGCACAACCCTATTAATTAAGAATAAAAATATCAACACATTATTGCGTCATTCAGAAGAACAGTTCTTCTTATTAAAAAAATGGTTTCACGAAAATGGGCTTCTCTTGAATACAGGAAAAACGCAGCGCATTATCTTTAAGACTTCTCGAAATAAGAAGGATGTCCCTGATACTATCAAAATAGAAAGTACTGAGATTGTTATTGCAGACTTATGCAAATTTCTGGGTTTGTATATTGATGAACATTTTAAGTGGGATTGCCATATTGACCCCCTCTGTAAAACACTAGCAACGGTATGCTATATGCTAAGAATAACAATTAGATATTTAAGCTACTACATTGGCCGTGTGGTTCACCACAGTTCTTTTCTATCTCTATTGAAATATGGTATAATATTTTGGGGCCAAGCTTCAAATATGTCTAGAGTATAATAATAATAATAATAGATGACTTTTATTGAAAAAGATAACATTTGAGTACTACAAGTATAATAATAAACTTAACAAAGGAGATACATTTTATGATGAGAGGCCCGCAGAAGTTACCCTGGCGAAGTCTAGCCAAATGGCTACTCTTACTCAACCAGTATAGTAGACCTGCTAACCCCTCGTGCTTAGAGAATGACAGTATTTAAAATTAGTTAGTTACTGGAGCAGGTGATTAAAAATTAGCTAGACTCTAAGAAGGATGAAGCGCACCTTACACCTACCTATTACTGGGAGGCCCAGGTTTAAAACCTGAGCAGAAAAAACCTTTAAAAGAGAAAAATTATCATCAAAATGAAAGGAGTAACCGAACACAATGTTACAATGTTTACATGTGGAGACCCCCGGCAGAACCCCCCCTCCAACGCTTCAGCAACCGCGCACTGATGGCATCAATTCAGTGACCACTCACTTGCTCACTCAGCAGATAATTACTATATTTATACTTACATTTATTTATATTAAAAAGTTTAAATTCGTCAGGCAAAGAGTTATAAAGTTTTATAGCATTGAACGAAAAACTTCGTTGAAATATCGCTGTGCGATGCTGTGGCATGGTGAATTTGTTTTTATGTCGCACATTTCTAGCATGGACGTTAGATCTAAGAATGAATTTATTTCTAAGTAAGTTGGAAGAAAGTGGATTTTTTATAGTTTTATGGATGAAATTGCCGAGATGATGAACTCGACGTTTATTCATGTCGAGCCATCTACATTCAGATATTTTTTCCGAAATATGATCATATTTACGTACTCCGAACATAAGCCTACAGCATGAGTTTTGTATTTTTTGTATTCTACGTTTATCAGCTTCGTAGAGGCAAGGACCATACAGAAAGTCACAATATGTAAAGTGTGATAAAACTAAACTGTCGCAAAGCATTTTCTTTAAATTATAATCAATGTCGGTTACTATAAATCAATTTTTAGGCACCATAGGCTTTCCTGATCAAGCCTTTTATATGCTCACAGAAACGTAATTCCTCATCAAGTACGAGACCCAGGTTTTTTGCATATGGTACAAAAATTAACGAAGCATCGCATATTTGCAGATTTAATGTTTCTTTTATGGCAGTTCTTTTAGCTTTACTGGAAATACAAATTAATTTAGATTTATTAGAATTTAGGTTAAGTTGTGTTCTTTGGACAATGACGAAATACTTTCCAAATCCCTATTTATGTCTGCAGCCGCCCGGCGCACATCTGATTGATGAAATGAGTGATAAAGCTGTGTGTCATCAGCATAAGCTTGTGTTTTACAAAGAATCGGAGAGGTTATAATTTCTATAGTGTAAATAATAAAAAGCAATGAGGATAAAATGGATCCCTGCGGGACTCCAGAGTGAATGGCAATATTGCTTGATTCGTTGTTATTATATACAATCTTCTGCGACCGGTTATTTAAAAAAGAGTTAATTAAGTTAACAGCGTCATTTTGAAAGCCATAATAATTCAACTTGGCACACAAAAGCTCATGATCCAGCGTATCGAAAGCTTTCGAAAAATCCAGCAAGATAAGCACGGTAACCAAACCTTCGTCACACGCTTTAATTGCGTCATCCATAACTACAGCCAGCGCGGTTGCAGTACTGAAACCTTTTCTGAAACCGCATTGACAATCTGGTATTATCTGTCTTTCTATAAAGTAATTAAACATTTGTTTGTGAAGAACCTTTTCAAAAATTTTCGAGATTGTGGGCAAAATACTTATTATTCTTAAATCAGAAATTTGTTTAGGATCACTCACTTTTGGCAGGGGTATGCCAATGGCTGTTTTCCACAATGCTGGGAAATGACTGTTTTCAATAAGGCTATTTATAATATGTAAAATAATATGGTTGATAAAGGGACTACAAAGCCCCAACATTTTTAAATTAATATGATCTGTGCCTTGAGCGTTAGTTTTAATATTATTTAAAATAAACTCAATATCATCTATTGTTGCCAAGGAAAAACTGAATGAATTTCCTTGGTGGAATTTATTGTTTTTGTAAAACTTAATTTTTTTAGTGCAATTGTGCGATACATTTTGTAAAAAAGAAGAGAAGTAATTGTTAATTTCTTGAGGGTTGGAAAGATTAGTGGGTATAGCATTTAATTTGTTAGATCGAATATTTAAATCTTTTAGGGTTTTCCATGTTTTAAATGCATTTTGTTGCGCAGTGATATTTATAAGATAGTTTTTTTGTCTATCAAATAGGTTGACAATTAGACTGTTAAAAATTAATATTTTATTATCAATGTTAGGTTCCCTAAAAAGACCATGCCATGGTAAGTTTTCTAGCTCATATTGAAATCTGTGGTTATCAAAGTTTTTATAACTACGATGTTTTAATATTTTAGGTGGAGGTCTACTAAAGCGTATATTTATGTCTATAAATACTAGATTGTGATCAGAAATACCCTCAGAAGAGAGTACTCCATATTTTTGAATCAAATCTGTATCATTTAAAAAGATTGGATCAATCAGAGTGCTTGATCTTTCTGTCATCCTCGTAGGTTCATCTAGAATTTGTGACAAGCCATAGGCCTCAAAAATGTTAAGGATAGGATTGTTTAAGTTGAAAAAATTTACGTTAAAATCTCCCAAGCATAACAATACATCTGCGATTGGGAAGACGTCACTCAGTATGTTGTCAAAATCCGTAACAAAGCTGTTAATGTTAGTGTTAGGAGGTCTGTAGAATGCGCCGATAACGATGTTTTTGTTACGTAAACTAATCTTTAAGAACAGATATTCCAGAGCCTCAGAAATATGAAAATCAAAATTTAATTCACGGACATTCAAGTATGATTTAACGCCTCCTCTGCTGTTCCTATCCTTACGAAAAAAAAAAACCTTTAAGAATTTTATTAAATATGGATTACAATCAATCATGTCGTGGTGTATTTAGAACACAAACAGTTTTAACGACATTCGGTCGGAATTTATATTTATGAGTGCATTGTGTTTTTCAAAAAACATCCCGTAAATTTCCATCATTTAAATGCTTATTATGCAAGAGGTAAATTGTTAGATTATAACTTTCCAAAACAATTATTAACATTGACATCTTTTATAACAATTTGTCATCTAAAATTAAAAACATAAATAATATTTCACAATTTAAAAAATTCCTTTTTGATTATTTAAATGGCATTGAACCCTACATCATTCAGGAATACCTGGACTTTAATGATAATGTCAATGGGGGATCTATATTTTATGTCTAGATTTGTGGTGATTTATTGTGTAACTTGTTTTTTATTATGTTTTTTATTATTTTATATATATATATATATCTTTGACGTATTTCAAACTTTGTAACCTTACAAATTTGTTATGAATTAAATGCTTATCTATCTATCCATCTATCTATCTATTTCACTATCCTCAAGTTGTTCTTTCTTTAGTTCTTCCGTGGTCCACTGCTGATCAACTTTAAACTTGATTTACCTAATGTGACTGGTTCCTTCCCGTTGGTCTATTATTTGGCAATGTTTATAATTATCCTCGCATGACCTTGTGGATAAAGCACCTGCATTATTATGCCATCTTCCTACCGCTTCGCCTTAAAGTTACATTGTTTTAACTGTTACTGACTTGACTTTGAACTGCTAGCGTCTCTGGATGGAGATGTAGACCGTAGTTGTACTCGACAGTCTCTCTTGAAATGTCCAGTCCTGCCACATAGTTGAAACATTTCGGTTACGTGGCCTATCTTCTAGTAGCTCCCGTAATCTTTGTACTTGATAGTCTTTCTTGAAATGCTTGGCCCTGCGACATCTATAGCACTGATTTGAAATATTTGGGTTACGTGGACTATCTTCTAGTATCTCCCGGAATCTTTGTACGCGGCAGTCCCTTTTGAAATGTCCAGTTTTGCCACATCTATAGCACTGATTTATAGCATTTAAGTTACATGGCCTAACCTCTAGTGGCTTCCGGAATCTCCTCGTGGACAAAATACCGCCCATCTCAGTTAGTTCACAACTGTTGGCAGCTTTTCTTTATTACAAGCCTCGATTTCTAGGGCTCTACCCAGAGCTTCACTGCTGTTATCAAATTTAGCTAGACGTAGCATTTTCTGAGTTTCTGGATCTCTGATACCATCCACGAAATATTGGGCAGCGAATTCCTCTTGAAATTGTTCTGTTGCTCCCGGGTACGCCAATTGAATGAGACGTCTAACGTTTGCCTCAAATTCTTGCAGGTTTTCACCAGATTTCTGATGTTGAGACTTTACTTGTGCCTAAAAGAGTTGTCTGCTAAGTTGGTAGCCAAAGCGTCTCTTCAGGGCAGCTATAAGTATGTCATATTTCCCTCGTTGGGTGATGGAAATGGTCTGTAGTAGTTCCAGGGCAGATCCACGAAGCGCTACCACCAGTTACGTAGCCATTTCTTCGTTATTCTAACCGTTGGCAACAACAGCGGCTTCAAATTGTTTTCTATGCATTGCTCAAGATGTTTGACCGTCATACGTTGGAGGTTTGATATTCTGTCCTGTGGCGAATACCCTCTCGGTGGGTCCTTGATTTTTCAGTCTGGTAACTTCAGCTTGTAGATTTTTCATTTCTTTCTGTACGTTTCCTACTTCTTTTTGTATATTGTTTATTTATTTTCAAATTTCTCAATTTGTCCGTCCAATATTTCTGAAGCTGTTCTATTTACCTTTTATCTTCTTGGTCTTGTAAAATTTTCTGAAGCCGATCGTCCTGTTCTGTTTGCCTTTTATCTTTTTGGTCTTGCAAATTTTTCTGAAGCCGGTCCTGTTGTACTTGCCATTTACTTTCATCTTCTTCCCGATCCACTTGCTTTTTATCTTCTTGGCCTTTTAAAAATTTTCTGAAGCCGATCTTGTTCTGCTTGCCTTTTGTCTTCTTGGCCTTGTAAAATTTTCTGCAGCCGGTCCTGTTCTGTTTGCCGCTCAGCATTTAGATTTTCCATAAAATCGGCCAACATATAATTTATTTGCTCCATTTCTGTCTTTGTTGCCCCATATTGACCACAGAATGGTATAAAATGTTCACAGAATCCACCAATCAAAACGTACGTTGACGCACTTGTACCCTCTTCTCTCCTCGAAGAAACTTCCCAAGTCCCGTCTCTTCCCAATCCGACTTCTGACACCAAATGTTACGTTTTTCCATGGGTTCTGACAAAACTACAACTTTTACTATTTTAACTAATAGTCGCTTTATTCTTTATCACTGTATACAATTAAACACACTAAACTACTCTTATAACTTTACAACTAATAGCTCTTTACAATCCAACACTCAATGATTAACTAACTCAACATGGCTTTTCTTTTCTATACAATCTAAAATCTATGGAGATTACTCCGGACGAAGCGAGGCCTCTTTATATTATTCTCGACCAGGCATCGAGAGAATTCCGCAATTCCTGAATATTCGCGGCTGGCGATGACTCATACGTTCCATAGGATAGCACAAAAACATTCGCATGGTTGCTAGTCGTGACGATATGTTGTGCACGTAATGTTAGGCACAGCCTTTAAAAATATAGTGCATATGACTGACTATAAAAATAAAAAAACAAAACCTACCCGAGTATTTTTGGTTGTAACAAATGATTTTTCCCTCTTAATTCAATTTACCCGTACTGCCTCAATTCACCTTCTTTTAGAAATGAAGAAATTGCTACTTTGGCACCATTTTTATAATTCCCCCAACACCATGTTTTCAATTAATTCGACACTATTATACACAGTTATTTAAGAGTCAATGTTATTCAGTAAGTGACTGAACTTAAACAAAAGCTTAAATATACCTTAATTAGCTCAACACTTACTCAAAATAACCCTACAACCCTTAATCGATATTCAATAATGCTAAGAATAAAATATATTTTATGTTAATAACTCGAAATATACCCTTTACTGCATTTAGTTTGGGTCCCGGACAGAGCAGCCATATTGCCTACTGCTTTTCTTAGAGTCCTGGCTTTGTTCTGGAGGAGGTGTTGCGCTATACGTGGCACAACATTTACCGAGTTTTTTTTTATATATTCAGCATTTTTCTCGAAAGCGGAGTTTTCACATTTGGCATACTTGGTGAACTGTTTTTGGCGATCCGTTTTTCCGTTTCCAATTATATTTCCTTCAATGTACCATTTTTCAAAATTTTGCTTGTATTCACGGTAACTGTCAAAAAACTGACTGATCTTTTTGACGGTCTTGGCGAGAATAAAAAAAATAGCGAGTATTTTTTGAGCGTGTACATTTTTTAAGAGGTCATTTTAGGTCCATCTAGTCTAAGGTAGCCAGACGTCCTGCATTTTGCGGGATCGTCCTTTCTTTTTGTAAGCTGTCCAGCATTTCATGCGTCCCGCAAAATGTTCCGCATTTTCATTTTGTCATTATGAATTATGCCAGTAACATTTACCAATCAAAACCGCCTGTCCCCAATGGTAGCGCTGCGGTTTCTAAGGCCCTGTAGTTATCTTTAGTCTGCATTTTGTTTTTATTTTCGAACAAAAAATTGTTAATTTTTAAATTTTTCTTCAAACCTGTCTTCCCTCCTTGGTCGTCGGTCACTTACCCTTACGCGTCCTGCATTGGCATTGGAAAAATATACCTTATTCTAGTGCCGAAAAATTTGCAAGGATCGAAAAAACAGGGACCAGGCACGACAGTACGATAAAGAATATCTATAGGAGAACAACTGATATACCTACTAAGAATAAAAATTGATTTAGTAACTAAAGGCAAATGCTGTACTTACAACGTATTTAATTAACGAAATGTATTTACAATTTTACAAAAGTTTAATCAGTGCATTAAAAAAACTGATGAGACAAACGTATCTAGTGTTACCGATGAAAAGGGCACATCTGGGTCTGATTTAGATTAAAACTATTTTTTTGATATATGACATAAATATTTTTGTTATTATTTTAAATTTTTTAGCTAGAAATTAAGCTTATTTTTGTTTGGTTTTATGGGATATTTTTTTTCTTTTGCTTTGAGTTTTCTTGTTTGTATACACGTAGGAATCATTTTAAACGTATACAAAAAACGGAAAAAAAAGTTAATCCAAAAATAGAGCGGCATGTTGCGAAATTAGAATAAGCATTTTTGTAGCGAGGAGTAGGGGAATTTTTGTAGGGAAGTAGCGATATTCTCTATTTTCTGATTGACAACACTGCATTGGACATTGACGGTAACCCCGTGAGAGTAAAGTGATTGTAAAGTGATTTTTCATTGGTCGGGAAGAAGTTTCTGAATATCGAACAAAAAATTTGCGAACTTTTCCCCAAATGAGTTTATAGAATGAATGCTTTGATTGGTTCACCTTGAACAAAAATTTCAGCTGCCAATTAAACCTCAATAGCGCTAACTTTTATAAATCCAGCCCAGCTTAACACACTCCTCCAACAAGTCCAATAGGTGGTAGTCATATGAACACGGAAGAACTATGCTGACAGCAAAATATTGCTCAAAAGTCAAAGATCATTAGTTATTTTAATTTGTATCATATGTCTCAAAATTATAGTCAAGTATTTGTATACGTTAAATATATGTTTTTTGACACACATTAATATGGCAAAAGACATAAATTTTGTATTAACTTACAGCAATAATTCGATACTTCCCACTATTTGCGCCCCCTAGTATCAGTAGCTGCATTCTCGTCCTCGATTTTAAGTTGTAAGTGAAGAGAACGGTAAGTTAATCCAAGCGGTATGAAGCATTTTCCGATCGTAATCGACGTATGGCAGTAAAAGAGCTTTTATCTTCATTTCAATAATAATATAATGTAGGTTGTACTTAGCATTTTTCCAATACAGCTTAAAACCAAAATGATATTTAAAATGGTGAGAAGGTACAGGCTAGTTAGAATTGATTTTACAGTTCGTAAGTAAATCTGATGCCGTAATTAAAAGTTCAAATTATTAAAGATATAACATAATGGAAATTAACGTTTTGGAAAGAACATCAATTATTATTAGTGTAAAATTTTACCTAGAAATTGAGTTTTGAGAATTGAGCAAATAATTAAATTGCTATTTAACAAAAAATCCATCCAATGAAATTTTAATTAATCTCGTCAATATACAGGATGTCTCCAAAAGATCTGTACAAAATGCGAGAACACATTCCAGAGGCTAAAATTTGAGCATATAACCCAATTTCATATTCTTAGTATTAGCTTTAGTACGGAGTAGCGAGGTCCTCTCAGTATATATCACTTGACGTTATTTTACAGTATCCATTGGTTGTCTCTCTACTCTCTACGACGGCGACGGACGTGACAGCTCTTCGCAGGACTTCATCGTCTGTCACATGAGCAGTCCAGAAAATACGCAACAGTTGCAAACAACTCGAAAACCTTGGTCCTATTCAGCTTTGTTGCCAAGTTTCAACACCATAGAATACACTAGGCTATACCACCAAGCATTAACAAGTTGTGAAGAAGTAGATTCTTAAGTTTAAATGAAATTGTTTTGGCACGGCTAATTCCTCCCTTCACTTCTTTATCACATTTCCATTTTTTCATTTAGGGTTAGTTTGGGTTAGATACGTGAATTTTGCTACACCTTCAATATTTCCTCCATTGATGTTAGGAGGAGTAATGTACTGATACCTGCTGCTCGCCATCTTTTTTTGTTTTGGAAATACTAATATGTAACCAGAACCGTTCACAGCATTCCGTGAGTTTATTTAGTATTAACTGGAGGTGTTCAAGGTTGTTAGTTAAGATTGCGGTATCATCTGCATAGCGTATATTGCTTATTGACATGCGATTGATTTTGATACCTCGTGTCTCTAACGCCAACTGATTGAAAGGTTTTCTCAACGTTGTTATTTCAATATATATAGGAATTATTATCTGCGAAACATTATTAAGTATTTACGGATATGAAAGTCCTGGCACTTAGCTGAGTAAAATTTTCAAGATTCACTATAAATAAATGCAAAAAAAATGTATCTATATAATTAAACACATTGCCTTCTATTAGAAACAAATGGCTTTAAAAACTGCATGTTACCATATAAGCTCCAAACCTGTCGTTTAGAAGCTTCTTTTCGGCTCCTAAATTTATCTTCAATATCTTTTTTTTTTCTCATGAAAACCTCTGTCTTAAGAGCAACAATCTGTTTTTGCAATCAGTGGCTAAAACAATTACTATGCTACAATGCCACATATGCGAGTAATACCATAAACCTAACCGCATAGTTAGGTTTATGATAATACATCTTATTTGAAAGCATTTATTTCTATTAATTTTTGTTTTATGTTCGGCGCACACACAAAAGGAAAATCTTATGCCACTCAACGAGCGGTGTGTGTTCGGAGAAGATGGTGGACGTTGGACTCGAAGCGCTGTCGGTTGCAGGTTTCGGGAAAGACGTTACTCGAAAGTCGAAAGTCCATTCCAGAGCGAGGTAGTCCTCCAGACAAAGGAGTCACGCAACAGGGATGACCTCGGTGTTTGCAACTGAACTGTATGTTGACGAGCAACTTGTGTCTGACGGGTGTTTCTGTTTGGCACAACTCTGGGTGGAATCATAAGTGCCAGCTCGTTCGAACACGTTCCATAGTAGTATGGATAGTAGAGAGATAGGTCCGCTACTTTCCTTCGATATTCAAGGCTATCAAGGTCTTTCTTTAGTCAACTCTGGGTCATCCACAAGACGAACTGCTCTCCTCTGCATGAAGTCCAATATCTTAAGTAAGTGTTTAGGTGCCGAGTACCACACATGGGAACAGTATTTCAGTGATGGTCCTATCTAGGCCTTATAGAGCAGTAAGAGCTGATGAGATGTATACAACTTTTTTGCTCTATAGAGTGCTCCTAGCGTTTCTGCTGCTGCCTTGGCAATTTGGCGCGTGATTACGACATGTTGTTTTCTACGTTGATGCCCAGCAAGCTTATGGATAAGGCCAGAGTCAGTGTTTGTCCTGCGATTGATAAGGTCCTGCGGTGTTTGCTTTTTTTGAGAAGATAGCCGCTTGAGTCTTTCCTGCGTTAAACTGGACATTATTTTTCTCACTCCATTCTGCTATGGTGTTCCTATCCTCATTGATGGCAGCAATCTGATTTTCTCGCTCGCGTTGGGAACGAGCAGCGGTCATTGGAGTCCGCGACATGAATGAGGATATAAGAGTGCTGTCGTTTGCAAAGCAATAAATAGAATTGTTTGTCCTATCTAAGAGATCGTTGATATAAAGCAGGAACAGTGTGGGAGATAATATACACCCTTGAGGAACTCCGGCATTGATTTTAAATTTCTCCGAGAGATGTCCATCAATACCAACTCGGATGCTTCAATCCCGTAAGAAATTAGAAAGCCATAGAAGCAGTGCTGGTGGCATGAAACTTTACGGCCAATCTTCTATGCGTTTCGGCTTCAAGTTATGAGAGACCCTTTTTTCTAGCGAACCCCCTGTCAAAGAAACCCACCTATAACTCCAGCAACACCAAGGTCCCCAAGCTCCGTCGAACGCCCCCGGTTCTGTCACCGTGACTCCCCGTGGCTGATCGACGAAACCTGGCAACTGTATTAGCGAGAAAAGAAGACCCTGTTTTTCCGTTATTAATGATTGCTATTAATATTCGCGTGGATTTAAATTAATATCCGCATAAATTTCAAAAATTCGATATTCTAAAACAACATTTGACTATTTTCATTATTTCATCAAGTTTAGATATTGATATAAAGTACTTAATAATTCTAGTAACAAACCATGATATCTTATAAATCATATATATCATATATCTTACTATATGCCTAACCTAAGACTAACTTATCCTTTTACTAGATAGAATCTGTTTAAAGTTTCCTCATTATCTTTACTCAGGCACCGCCGCACTTGCTTACGTATTATATTCAGAGACTACCATCAACAAAGTCATTATTTGGGATTGATCTCAGCCTCGCCCCTATCCCGGTCATCAACAACAACTCTATCAGCTAGTGTGTTAAAAAGCATTACTTCCTCTTCATCCTCTGCCCCTGTCTCCCTGCGTAAAGCAAATGTTAAGTGCTGGTGGCACTCCGTATGCTGTCAATTTGCTTAATCATCCGTGCCACACCCTATCAAATGCTTTGGATATGTCGAGAGCCACTGCACGAAATTCGCCGTAGCTCTCGATGGCTTTGGTTCACAGGTACGTCACGTAGGTCAGGAGATCTCCCGTTGATCTGTGCTTGCGGAAGCCATACTGACGATCGCTTATGATGCCTGCCGATTTGAGATATTTTAGGAGCTGTTCGTTGATCAGTTTCTCCATGACTTTGGACATGATGAGAACTAAGGCGATTGGACGGTAGTTATTTGGAATCGTTTTTTACCTTTCTTCGGGATTGGTTGCACTTGAGCGCATTTCCAGCTAGAAGGAAAGCATGCAGTTCTGTATGATAAGGAGAAACGCCTGTATAGCGTTAGTTCAGCACTGTTGCTGGAACGCCATCAGGTCCTGCGGCCTTGTAAGTATCTACGCTTTTGAGTATTCGTTTTACTTCGCGTTGGTGAAATACCTAGCATTGAGAAATTCACACTCGGGATAGTTGGAGGAGTCTTTCCTTGATGATTTAAGGTAGAAGTTGATGCAAATATTACGGCAAGAATGTTCGCTTTTTCTTTTGCCGTTTCCGCTATTGAGCCATCATCATTGACGTCTTTGAGAAACCCTGATTGACACCTTTGTCAACTAACCAAAATGATCCTGATCCCTTAGGACCGTTGTTCTTGATCTGCTCGTTATATCCCTTCTTGTTCTCTTCAATGATCCGCTAACACTGGTTTCTAGTCGTGATGAATATATTTCGATTTTCGGCTGTCGGATCCCAGCGCCATTTGTGATAGGCGGCATTTTTAGCATTGACTGCTCTTGAGCTGTTTTTCCCAAACCATGGTTTACTGTTTGAGATACGTTTCATTGAAGAGGGAATGAAAGCTTTCATATCAGCTAGGATAACTTGAGTTATCTCATCAGCAGATTCAGGGGTGTTTTGATTCCTAAAGCAGACATCTTGGAGCTACCTGGGAGTTTACATCAAGAGTGGGCCCTATATTCAGTCGTCACGAAAAATCGCCCTGTCCCTGTCTTCTGTCTCCTTTTGCTCCATTATAGACTCTATCATTTTCTGACCAGCGGACCATTTCCTCTCACTTTCCGTCATCTCGTTTATCAGATTACCATCCGTCAAGGCGATGCCTATTTCTATGCCTGCTGCAATTCGGTATCTATTCCATCGTGGACACACGAAAATTGTAGGATGTACCATGTCTACCTCATTGCAGTAACTGCAGTCATCTTCTGTCTTCCTCAGTATTTTAGTGTAAGCTCTAAAAGACCATGACCCGTGAGAGCTTGGCTAATGAAGTACTTTACTCTCCGATGTTTAGAATCCAGTCACTTACGTATATCCGGAATTAGCCTCTTCGTCCACTGTCCCTTTTCCGAGTTCTTTTCCCAATTACGTTGCCATGCAGTCCTCGTTCTTTCTTCCGCTAGGCGTTGTGTTTCCTGAATCTGTTCATCTTCTCGTCCCACTGTCCGATATATGCGTTCTTTCAACATGAATGCGTCAGATTGCTGGCACTCCCGTGATCACTTGTAGCGCCACTGTGGATACCGTTCTGTAACCACTAGATACTCTTAGAAGTACTTTCCTCTGTAAATTTTCCAAAATTTGTTGGCACTTTTTATCCTGATCACGGTCTCCGTACAAAATGATGGACCGTATCACTGAGTACAAAAGTAGCCTTTTGTCACTAGTCGGGCCTCCTATATTGAACATGAGTCTTATGAGAGCTTCTAGGTTTTCTCCCCCCCTTCTAGCTATATTTATCACGTGTTCTCCGAACGCCATGTTTTCTCCTATTCTAATGCCGAGATAATTCACTACTTTGGATGGATTTATTCTCGTGTCTCCTATCTTAAAGCAAATGTTCCTTCTGTCTCTTCGGCCACTAAGTATCACCGCCTCAGTCTTCTCGGGGGCCAGCTCAAGGTGATTATATTCCATTAACACTACATACATTATCACAGACAAAGTTTGATTTACTTTCCGGATCAAAATTCCCTTGTCTCCTGCTCTGACTACTATTACCAAATCATCGGCAAAACCAATTGCCGTGACCCCTTCCGGGTATTCTTCTTTCAGAACTGGGTCGTAAAATACATTCCAGAGAAGGGGTCCAAGAACTGACCCTTGAGGGATTCCCGCCGACACCGTTATCTCCTCCATCCCACTGGTAAGTCGTCTATCGACAAAATAGTCCCTCGCCACATTTAGCAGGTAAGAAGAAACTTTCTGTCTGTCCAGCTCATTCAAAGTGATGCCCCAAGTGGCAGAATTAAAAGCATTCCGCTCATCCAGGGTCACCAGAACGCGCCATCTCTCGCCATGTCCATCACTCTTTACACTGCTTGAATAGTGGACTTCCCCTTACGAAAGCCATATTGATGTGGAGCCAGACCGCCTCCCACTTCTATTTCACTGTCTAGTCTTCCCTTAATTAAGTGTTCGTAGAGTTTGCCAAGGGTGTTCATAAGGCACAATAGAAGATAAAACTCGCGACGATCACGCCACTTTGCAGATTTGTAGTGCCAAATCTTTCGGGGTACCTGTGACTCCTGTATTTTGATAACAAGTTCACAGGTTGCGGAGATAAGATTGTGGTCTGATGAGCCCAACGGAGGTTGGACAGTTACGGTGTAGAGGTCAGGATTGGTTGTTAAGAATAGATTCAGGAGGCTAGCAAAGTCTTTTTGACGCTCAGGTAATGGTATCCTGGTAGGTTCACCAACCAGCTGAGTAAGTCCGTGACTTATCATTACCAGAAAAAATTAGGACTTTGAAAATCTCCTCCCATGAATTTTCCTTTAATAATGCATCTTTGTAATCTGATTTTTTTTATCGTAAAGAAATGGATATTTTCAACCACGTCAATTAGACGTTCATGGAACTCCCTTGCGTTCCTATTATTTGCTTTTGCTATTTCAAGTTTTGTTGTTATTTTATATTATAAAATGAACGACGCATTTATTTATGCTGTAGAGGCATTTGCTTATCTTTTATATTTGAAAAGGCAAATAGAAGATGGTGGTACAGACCTGTTAACCAGAGGAGAGATTAGCAAGAAGATTTTGATAATCTCTTTCATGAATTAAAGGGACGACACCTTATTCTTTAGGTATCTTGCAACGTTTCAGAAACTAATAGAAATGTTGCGGGTATATTTAACAAAAGAAAATTGGAGGACGGTCCTTCCAGAAATGCGGTTATAATCACCCTAAGATAAAATAAAAGGTGTAGGTAGGACTGACCAACCTATTTTATAGTATTAATTAACAATAAAATAATTACAAACGAAAACTCATATTAAAATAGAAATGATTCAATCAAGTAACTTTTTTTCGTTAGGCATTTAATATATTTTTCCAAAAAATTACGCACTTAAATATAAAGAATTATTGTTTATAGATTATGTGTAAGTTACGTTTCTAGCAATATTTTAGAATATTAGATATATTGCTACTGGTGATCAGCCATGGTATGTTGCAGTGTCATAGATAATTGGAGAGTCTACGACTTTATATACCATACAGGAAACAGGTCAAATCTTATAACAGTATAATTTAGCCTTCATTGCGGCAAATGAATGGAGCGTCATAATGCAAGAGTTTCTAAAACAATGGAATTTACCAAATTGCACACACAATTGCATCCAAGCACCACCAAATTCTGCAAGTCGATATTTTATTTATAAAAAGACGTTTAGTTCTTATGGTTGCTTGTGGTTCAAGAGTAGTTTTGCGATCTGAATTTGGAAAGGCCATTGTATCATGACGTCATTGGTTAAAATTGCCTGAATCAGAAGTTGTAATACCTTAATATTTTGTAGGAGATGATGCATTTGTATTGTCAAGAAGAATGATGAAACCCTACTTTGGTAAAAACTAATGCTACAAAAAACAAGTGTACAGTTATCGTCTGAATGGAGCCAGGAGAACTATTGAAAACACGTTTGAAAAATAGTTTCAAGATGTAGAACATTTCACGAGCGCATAGGACTAAATCATGAAGGCGTAGATTCCGTTTTATTGGCTGTACAATTTTTTAAAACACATGAAAATTGATTCCCAGCTGACCAATTATATTGTCCACCTAATTTTATCGACAACGAAGCACCTGAAGGGACGACTGACGTAGATGAATGGAGGTTGGCACAAGCTAGCGATAATAGAGACTTTGCATCAGCAAGAAATCCTAATGCTACTCGGGCAGCCCATATGCAAAGAAACTTACTGTCAGACTGTTTTTTATAGAAGAGGGAAAGGCTGAGTGGCGGCATACTTATGTAACACGAGGGCTACATGGTTTTGAACTCTTTTTTCACCACAAGGTGTTCTTGGACCAAATACAAAATACAAAAATAGACATCCTTATGGAAATTGGTATACAAAATAAACGTGGCGTCTTTAAAATCGTATGTGATTGGTCAAAATTCTTATGCGCCCATGCTATGGACTTATGATGTATCGGTGTGTGTGACAGCCTTTATGCCCTCGTAGAACAACACGTGATCTATGGCATAGTTATTTAAGGTAGCATATCTAAAAACCATTTCCCACTACTAGAAAGGCTCTAATAATGGATTTTGAAAGGTATGGATTCCAAAGAATTTACCTTTTCATCAGAAAAGTTATATTATAGAGAAACTTTTGACAAAGTGTCTGCTTTTACTTGTTGCGAAGGCAGCATAAAAATAAGAGTAAAATATTAGATAAATTAGATTATGCTCGATATAAAAAATGGATTCACCTTTTAGTATTTATATCCGTTATTTCCTTAATAGGCTTGTTATGGGTTAGTTTACATGAAAAGATATGCTCATGTTAGATAGAGCTTATGATAAACCAATTTACTACTTTTATTGACATAATTTAATTATTTTTTTATTATGTTATTTGTAACGTGTTAAATATTAAAGACAATGCCAAAACCATTTTTGTTTTATTATGTGACATCGAAAATTATTATAAAATAAACATGCTATCAAGAGCAGCTTTCGAAATGTGATGTTCACAAAGAATGCTATAAACGAATGCTGTAACGTCCGCCAGAATAGCTTTCGATAAGCAGAAAAAAATTTAGCAGCAAATTTTACTAAGAACTGATTTTTTGGAGCAGTATATTAACTAGCAACGCATATAGGAAACTCATAATTTATACATAAACTATATATTCGTTTTTAGTTTTTTGTACAAATCATATGAAGTTTTTTCATTTCAAATGTCCTCCATATCTCTAAATAAAAAGATTTTTTGGACAATTGATGTTTCGTAGGATTAAAAGAAAATTAACTGTTGCGTCACTAATATGCTAAAAGCAAGGAGTTATTATCCGGTTGAGATAGTGACAAGTTAGGACGAATCAATGAAACAGATATAAAATTGTATTCAATAAATCCTGAAAAATATCGGTGAAATCAAAGAAGCCATCCCGGTCTGGATTTGATACAATAAATTCAAATTACGTCCATCCGGTTAATTCATACACCAGTGGTGAATTCATTCATGTTCTGATATTGGCAAATACAATGCCCGACAAAATATAAATGTTTTACGATTGGAACCAACTGCATATCGATTTCAATATACCAGATTTACTCTTTTATCACTGGGAGAGTTATGATTTTTTTACTGAGGAATTAGTTCTTGCTGAAATCCCCTATATAGGTTACACATCACACCCCTCCATAATTGTATCAAGAAAATCTACACTAGCTTCTGGAATCTGGAAATAGTGAAAGGGTGGCCTCGAAAGGCCACGGCACTTAGGCCCAATTGGACCCCCTGTACGTCCTCCCTAGGTCAACCATTCCATCTAGACCATCGCCCCGCCTGGTGTTGTAAAAAAGGCGGCGATGTTGCCCGACGAGACTGTTCTGAGAAAAGCCATGGTTGCCAGCTGGGTTGCACACCAACGGCTCTGAACCAACAACTTTACTTGCATGGCTCTGGTTGGAGTTGTTCTTATAGCTAAGCAGGCAGGCAGTTATCTGTACCTGACTGAGCTTAATCATTGCCCTTTTTTGTTGACTTTTGGGCTACCAAACTACGGCTCCATAAGCAATCATGAGTCTTATGATAGCAGTATAGATCCACGTTACGAACTCGGGTTTCATACCCCAGGTTTTTCCTACAGTCCTGCGGCACTGTTCATAAGAAATGTATGCCTTCTTTAGTCTTCGTTCTAAATGAAGATTCCAGGTTAATTTGGCATCGAAGCTGACCCCAAGGTTTTTTACCTCAGACGCAAAATTTAGTTGTGTGTTAAGAAGAATCGGGGGCCGTAGTGGCTCTGTCCTCCTTTTTCTGGTGAAGAGTACCTTGAGGAGTTCTTCCTACACCACTCTCCGTACGATTGCACAGAACTCATTCGAACTTTCCATTGAGCAGTATCGTAAGATCGCTTGCATACGCATTGGTGTATAATCCATTTGAGTTAAGGTGATGCAAAAGGTTGTTAGGAACAAGATTCCATAGCAGTGGCGAGATAACGTTTTCCTGCGGGCAGCCTCTGGCAACGATGCCTCTAACTACAGTGTCTTCCACCATTATTTGCACGCATCTCTTTGAGAGCATGCTGAAAATCCAGCCACTGACAGCAGGAGGGACGCCCCTGTTGATAAGTCTAAGTCACATCTGCGTCAAGAATGTAGGCATTGTTGATGGAGTGGCCAGAATTAAACGAGGTGAATTAGCTAGTTTTTCATGTATACTCCAAAATTTTTTACTCAGTAATTTTGCACACCGTCTAATCCAGAGACGCGCAATTCTAGAAGGGATGATAGGGGCAATTATTAAACAATGCAAAAAACTAAAAATAAAACCAAATGGTATTGCGAAGCAATAATAGAAAAAATAATAATAAGGTTCTTAAAGTCATATATTTTCAATGATATGGAGCGAGTTGCTCTCTAAATAAGGTCAGCAGGTTTATACAGTCCAATAAACTGCTATACAAAGGCAGCAAATGTTCTATACGTCAAGAAGTGTAATGTGTAATTATATCTGAGTCAGATAAACTGTAAATATTATTTGCATAGAGAGGACCGTATTTATAAATAAGTTATAAATAAATACATTTAATAAAATTTCATATTATTGATAAAGGCATAAGTGTTAAGGAAATATTGTTTCTGTGGTATAAAGACAGGGCCGTCTTTTGAATATTGCAGAGATAACTATTGTAAATAAATAAGTTCAACAAACAATTTCTTTATTCGCAACCAAGCTAAAACGTATAAGACTGCAGTGGAGGCCAGGAAAAGGAGGTACAAAGGTTCAGATTGGATCCAGAATGCAACAAAACTACTGATTATATAATGTATTGTACAGTTATAGTAAGGTAATGTAAAATGCAATATGTCTTCTCGAATTGAGGTATATCTTTTAAAAACATAACATCCCGATAATGTTGGGGTTCAACGTTATCAAGAAGAGGGCATGCGTGAATTACTAAAACGCATAAACTACAAAGTACGTATCATCCTGTCATACGTTTGGACTTGAACTTGAAAAATATTATGTAAACATTCAAGGCAACTTATAAACAACGCGAGGGATTAACGCAAGCGATTATGAATCTTAAACATGCAACAGTCAGCCGGTTTTATTATATAAATACTCAAGCGAACCATCAGTTCAATACACTTTGTTTCTCACCCAAACCTGTCCAACCAGTTCCTTACAGTACATATGTGCGTAGGGTTCGAGGAGTCCTAACCGGTAACCTAATTATCTAGCTAAAATCCGAGTTCGTACAGTCTTCTTTATCATCTCTCTCTTGTCACCTCAGCTACATAACATGCACGCCAACCAACCAAAGAGTGGCGTCACGAAATCCAGTTCGCAAGTCAACATAAAGCAATAATTAAACTATACCTTCAATTCAAGATATGCAACTACCATTATCGAGTAGCGCACATTAAGTTCTTTTTCATGGCAATACTCATTATCCATCTGTAAATAGAACTTGATGGATTAAGACGGATTTTTAGTGAGTTATTTTTCAACAACTCTTTCTTCGCCAGACTTAAAATTGCTGTTGCTCTCGCCGAATGATTGGTGATTTAACCATTTTTGTGTGGATCCTTGTCATGGACGGATCCATGAAGACTTAATGTTTTTCCTGAAGAGTTCCTAAACCAGCCTTTGGAATTTGGTTGATCATAATTTCAGTTGGAATTTGCAAATAATCAATCAGTTTTTATACAATTTCTTCTCTTTTTCAATTAATGTTTTAAGCAGACGAACTAGACAAATCTAACGATTATCAGAATTTTTTAACAGCCAGTTTTTCGTACCCTCCTTGTATAGTTTTCGAACAAAAATGGGGCTACAGAATTACCTCCTATTAAAGTCAATCTATCTAAAAAATTATGCCTGTATATAAGTATTGTATATCTAACCCAACTAACCCAACTTTTGTGTTAAACCTTTTTTGGTACACCCCGTAGATTATGAGATGAGGTGTCATCCCATAGTAAACGGGCCACCCTGTACATATTCATTGTCGGTTCATTCAGTTTTCTTTCTGAGAGGTTGCTCCACAATTTTTTCGCTTAACATTTTGAACAGCTCTTTTGATGCCAAGCAATCTGAACACGCGAAAGGTGACTGAATTTAATGTTATACTTTGTAGTACATCTCCCTTCGGAGGAGAAGTAAAACTGTTGGTCAATTGCCTGAATATAAATATTTCACAGTACACGTTAAAAATCCCTTACCTTACATTTAAAAAATGGTAGGCAAAATTTGAACCAACGAAGAAATCTGCAGAGACACACAGAGAGCTAAACAAAAATATAAAAAAGGAAATACGCAAGGACATTAAAAGTAACAACACCAAATTAATACAAGATACCATCGAACAGAACGGTAACATGAGGGTGTTAAGATCGAAGTTGTCAAGGGGAAGAACACACTTAAGGAAGGTGAGGAACAAGAACAACATAATTATGACAATTAAAAACGACATCGCAAGAACTATAGAAGAACTCTACACTACCTACCCTCTATTCATTCACAATTGAACATCCAGTAGATAGAACTGTAAAAGTATTGAATGTTGGATCGGAAGACATACCAGATATCACAGAGGAAGAAGTACGAAACGCACCTAGTAGAATCAAGAACGGCAAGTGCCCGGGAGAAGATAGAATAACGACCGAAATGATGATTAAACTGGACGGAACCCTGTTGGAAAAATATATCCCGATTCTTTTCAATAAATGTCTTCAAGAAGGCAGAACACCAGAAAGCTGGCTCGAGGCCGAAGTCATACTCATGTTCAAAAAGAGGGACTCAACAAACATAGAAAACTATAGCCCCATTAGCCTATTATCGCACCTATATAAGCTTTTTACAAAGATTTTAACAAACAGACTAACACAGAAGTTCGATTTATACCAACCTGTACAGCAGGCCGAATTTGGAAAGGGATTTTCCACAATAGACCATCTACAATCAATTAAAGCTCTTATCGAAAAAACAACTGAATATAACATACCAATTCACATGGCCTTCATCGACTTCCACAAAGCTTTCGATTCAATTGAGATATGTTAAAATCCATGGATAACGTACGTATGGACTATAGGCACACCTCTATAATTGAAAATATTGTCACGCTAAAGAGCTATGGCTGCGGGGGTATTAACTATATAGGGGATCTTACCCTGAAGGAGTAGGTCTAACTTCCTTCGATTAAAACGCCGTTATTCCCAAAACACTAATTTATTGACTACTGCCTAAATACACAATTTATAACATAATAATATTGACTTACATCTCTCTTTCCCTAAAAGCAACCCTAGGATGGTCCTCGCGTCAAGTCCCCAACGCTCAACCGGTTTCGGCTCGAAATGGAGACTCTCCTACTGAACGTCTTTGACTGCCTCGGATTTCCACTAGATCTCGATCGACTTGGGCTGCCACTTATTCTCGACCCCCTGTTTACACTCTCACTTAGAACCGCGAGTTTGAGTTACGCAGACTCTTTTTTCATCGGGCTCCCGACTTGGACTTTCGTCAACTCTCGACTTGGACTTTCACCAACTTTCGACTTGGACTTTCGCCAACTCTCTACTACTCGCAACGGCCGTCAACACTCCATTTGGACTTTCGCCAACTTTCGACTTGGACTTTCGCCAACTCTCGGCTAGCCGTAACGGCTGTCGCCGCTCGACTTCCCTTGCTCACTCACTCCTCTCTAGCTGCCTTCTCCTTTCCTTTTCCTTCCTTTCATTTATTCACGCCTTTTTCTATTGCTCACTGTTATTTTCACATTCCTTAAAATTATCTCTTTCTCTTTTTACTATACTGTCCACTATGTTTCATTTTCTAACTAGCCATGCATACCTAGATGTCATTTGTACCTCCTGTTTCCCAAAAACAGCGATAACCTGTACATTCATGAATTTTCGCAACTATTGCACCGCCCACTCACTGCGGCCATTATTACTTTTGCCCAATATGTCAATCCGGGTTAATTACTATCGAACTTGCACTTTCTTGCTGACTCTTCGAAATAACGGTTAATGTCCCCGATCAAACTCCTTGCGTCTACTTTTCTGATGTTTACTTTTAACATGAATACTTTACATTATTTATATAAACGAAGGCAACTGACCTTTTATAGAAATTAATATTATCTTATTTAAGTCCAGATAATAATATATGAAAATATATACAAAAACGCATCCCTCCAGGTTAAAACATCGACGAAGACACTAAATCTAAAATCATTAAGGTTCCGACAGGGGGATACCATATCGCCAAAATTGCTTACATGGCTCTTGAAGATGACTTCAAAAGACTACACTGGGAAAATAAAGGGATCAAGATAGATGGAACACACCTATTGAAGATCTTGCGAGTTGCGGACGATAACGTGTTGATATCAGATGACGTCACAGAAGTCGAAGAAATGCTCCAGCAACTAAACAGGGAAGCAAAAAATGTCGGACTGGAAATGAACATTTCCAAGACAAAGGTAATGTGCCCAGAAAATACAAACATATTTATTGAAGGCACGAATATCGAAAATATAAATGAATATAACTATCTGGGGCATACAATATCATTAGAGACAGGAAATAGATCGACCGGAATAGCAACACGAATAAAACTCTCATGGGCCGCATTTGGTAAACTGGTATATCGTGTAATCTACTAAAATGCATAAGCTACTAAAGAAATATCACCCTGTCCTAAGTTTGAACTTGAACTTGAAGACTGTTATATAAACATTAAAGGCAAACTATAAACAACGCGAGCAATAAACGGGAGCGATATTGAACCTTATGCATGCAATGATCATCACTTTTTTAATACAAATACGCTAACGAACCTTCAGTTCTTCATACTTTGGTCTCACCTCCAGCTCCCAGGTTAGTCATTTGACGACTGCCTTCTGGTTCTATCCGCTCTTAAAGTTAGCTATACAGCTGCTTTAGGTTCTACTCCATTCCTTACCAAACTTGGTACCGGTTAGTCATTTGACGACTGCTAGGACCAGGGGTTTCACAACCACCATAGTAAAGTCAAGACAAGAAGTTTGTCATAGTTCTGAGAAAGACAAGTGTCTAAATAGTCAGTTAAAAAGTTTAGTGCTATTAAATAAAACCCAACTCTTAAGAAAAACTATAAATTATAAGACAGTAAACAAAGACCTATACACAGTACCTCAAATCGAGAAAACATGCGCACCGTAGTAATCGGGTATAATAGAATCTCATTTTTCTGAGCAATAATTATTGTTACAGTTTTATCGTTAATACATTGTTATTGTTATAAACTAAACGTGCTTACTTTATCATCTCTTCTTACTCCACGTAACTCGGTCCCAGCCTACCTCAGTTACCCCCGGCACGCTAAACAAGGCGAGTCCTCACGAATAGAACATACAGTGGTGGATTAAAGGAATCATTGAGACCCCGTCATTGTACTAATCGAGACGCGGCTCTTCTCTGAGAAGTTATTCTTTAAAAAACGCGTTACCCCCAAAACCATTCGTGACACGTGGTGGAGGTGCCCTTACTCAACGAAATGCCGGTAAGTTGCGAGTGATGGAGAGGGCAATGGAAAGATCAATGCTGGGAGTGAGCCTGGAAGACAAAGTGAGGAACGAGAAAATCCGTAGAAGAACAAAAGTTAAAGATATTATAGAAAGGATAGCAGAAATTAAATGGCCATGGAAGGGTCATGTAGCAAGACAAGACAACGATAGATGGACGCCGAGAATCATCAAATGGAGACCGAGAGAGACGAAGCGAAGTATTGGCAGACCGCCCTTGCGATGGATGGATGATATAAGGAGGGTGGCAGGTGGAAACTGGTATCAGAAAGCCCAGAATAGGAATCAGTGGAAGGAAAAGCCTATATCCAGAAGTGGATGAGGAGAGGGAGAGAGAGAGAAAAATTTCAGCCGCTCGCGATTTGGAAATTTTTGACTTCAGGGTGATGGTATATTTTACGGTATATTTTTATTTTTTTTACGAATTTTTGGCGAAACTTCTTAACCATCGCCCACCGTACCTGACAACCCACGAGCCGCCACTGCTTTGTACTATACTTCTTTATAATCTTTCAAAATATATATCAGCCATCAATTGTTCAATAGTGTCGTCATCGATTGTATACCACTTTACATTGCAACATTTTAAAAACTGCTTCCATATAGATATAATACTTCTGGTCACCCACCCCTTACACGAAAAAGCTTCCCATTAAATATTTCCCCCTTTGTCACAACTATATTTATAGAAAATTAAAGTTTTGTTAAGTGTCTTGGAAATCATAATTGTAAAATTTGCCCACCACGAAAAGATCTGAGTGTCATGAAAAATAACTTTCGAAATAGGATTATTAAAGTGCCTGAAAACGTTTTGAGTTTTGAGTATACATAATTGTAAATATTCCAAGCTGAAAAATACTAAGAGTAAGAGAGGCAAGGAAATTCGAACTTTTAAAAGCAATTAAATATGTAGTTTCAGCTGAACTTGAAAAAGCCAGAATAACAGAACCACTTGGAAAAGCTAATTTTTTAAGCCAGTATATTAACTAGTAGCGCCGGATATAGAAAACTCACACAGGATGTACCATTGAGCTTATGTTATAAAGCATATCCTCATTAGAATCAATTTCATATTCAATTGTAGTTATAGTTCGCTCCGGAAGCTTGAAAACAAAACGTCCTCTTCCATTGATGGAAAGCAATGGACTGCAAGTCCACTCGCTTTTCAATGGTTATTATTAACTTACGCGATATAAATTTTATTAGCCAAGGGTGGTAGATGAATTTATAACTTTACATTTTCTTATAGCAAGTCTAATATGTATTTTAAAGCCTAGGAACTACTAGCTTTAGAAGCTAATGGAGATAGATAAATAAGGAAACAAGATAATATTAATGTAGCTTCGGCTAATATAAAATGTCAAGGTATTATTGCGTTACGCGGTTTAGCCGACAATATATTAACATTTATTTTTAAACAACAAAATTCAAATGAAAATAAATACTCGAATTTAGAAAATAAAATTTAATGTAATATGACTAATTGAAACTTTGAAACTCGGAAACAGTTCTATTGATGTTGATGTGCTTTACGATTTCAGAAAGATTATAGTTACTCACGAATGACATGAAAATTTCAACTTACTAGCCAGATGAACATAGATGTTTGTCCCTGACAAAGAATAAGGGCTACAAATGCGGTGAAACAAACACACATTGAATATAAACTACCTCGGGATCGATTGGAGGGAATCTGAATGTCTATTAAGGAATAATTGTTGTTTATTGTCTTCAAGGCAATTAAGTCTGCACAATGTTTTTGTTTCATTGCTTGGCCGCGAAACACATCCTTGATTCACATAGGTGGTCGCACATTATCGTTAAATTATATCATATATAACAATAATTGCATAAATATATCTAGTGCGAATCAAAAACGTCCTACCGCCTTATTACTTTTTGAACAATTTAGTAAGCTGATGGAAAGTTGGAGCACTGAGCATTTTTAACGGCTGGTTCAAAACTATGTTTGTTAATTTATAGTACTCTGATTACTATACTTGAAAGGCTGCAATACCTCATATATTAAGGCCCATATGCTAGACTTCAAGATTTCGAGATATGGTAGGACCATGGGACTGAGACGGAAGGGGAACGTACAGAAGGCGACAGTTCGTTGGCATGTTGCTAGGTGTAAAGAATCATACATAATATAAACCATTTTTGTACTTACGGCCAAAGATAATATAATTAT
>MU186312.1:64903-92899 GCA_016904865.1 Pissodes strobi | reverse complement strand
TGTTTTTAAAAATTTATTTTTACATTTATTTTTTTATCACTTACCTTCTCTGTGGAATTAAAAAGGGGGCTATATAATTTAATAATGTAAAGCATCCGAAACATTAACGTCAGTTGTTGACTAACAAGGAAATGTCTGAGCCACCATTATTGCGGATAAAATAGGTTGTAAGTCTAACACTATCATCTTCATTTTTTTTTGCTTGAATTAGAACACAATTTAACAGATTAGGCGATAGATTTTCCCGACAAATCGGGGAGGATTGCTCTGGCCTACTTCTCCACAGAAATTATCATCTAATTGTTTCTGACCTCTCTGTGCGTTCAGAGAACAGGACGTCGCTTTTTCTTCATATTAGCAATGGTGAAGATTTCTTTGATCTAATAAGTTTAGCACAAAATAAAATATAAAAATTTAATTCCTTTTGGATCTTATTCATGACTGAAGTTTCTATCGTTCTTGGGAAATTATGTTCAAATCCCATCGTCCTCCTCCAGGCTGGAGAACACCAAAGTACAAAGTCTGGAGCTGACCACTGGGGTGTGACCCAACAAACCCCATTTTTACCCCTGTCAGACTAGGGACCACCAAAGGAATGAGTCTGAGGCCGATACTTCCAGTGGAAGCGGCCCTAGGTGGTAGATGCATACGCCTACTCGCATCGCCCGGTGAAAGACCACCCCACCAGAACTGAGAAGCGCTAAGTGGTTTTCTCGAATCAGGGTCCGCTTCCGGTGGTTACGGGTTCCACAGTGGGAATATAATAATATGGACATGATGGTGCTTCCAGGATCAAAATACTCCGGAGGTAAACTCCCCGGCCATTCGGATCTCCGGGCGCTGGGTGGCCCTGGGAGCCCTTCATTCCGCATTTCACAGACAGCAAAGGTACCGAACCAATTTAGAATTGACTTCTGCAACATAAGAGGCCTAAATACAAACATAAATTCGGTACACCAACATCTACAAGCAAATAGACCACACATGCTAGCTCTTACAGAAACACAAGTATGTTCTACAACAACAACAGTGAACTACCCCTATCCTGGTTACGACTTACATACCCGATTTAGACATAAGTTCGGAATATGCTTTTCTGTCCGAAGCGACCTTTCATGTCACCGCGAGGAAACACTCGAACCGAACAACCTTGACGTCATGTGGCTCAAGTTCACCCCCAAGGGAGTAACCAAGTTTATATGTTGTCTCTATCGCCCTCCGAGCGATAGAGCCTACTAGCTACCACTTTGGACTCAATACAGGTTGATCAACCCAGTTCAGAAATAATCGTTCTGGGAGACTTCAATGTCCACAACACCAACTGGCTCAAACATCACAACAAAACCGACAACGAGGGTAGAGAGGCTGAAGCATTTGCCATCAGCTGCGGGCTTTCTCAAATTGTAGACGAACCAACTCGAATCTCAGAGAGGGGCGAATTCGCCGCCTTCCTGGATCTTTTTCTAACCACTAATCCTGACCAGTACACAATTACAGTTGGTCCGCCATTGGGTACTTCCGACCACAAACTTATTACAACGGTTTGTGAATTGCCACTCATACAGAAGGATCCACCATTGCCTCGTAAGATCTGGCATTACAATTCTGCAAACTGGGACGATCTAAGGGAGTTCTACCTAGATTTTCCTTAACTCGACGTCTACTTTGGCGCTGACGACCCGTCAGTCTGCTGCGAACAGATCACGCAAGTAATCTCCTCTGGAATGGAAGCATATATCCCAAATTCCATCAAGTTACCACCAAAAGGAAAGCCCTGGTTCGACAGAAGATGCGAAAGAGCTGTGAGTAGGAAATAGCAAGCCTACAAGTACTGGCAGCAAAATCAGACTGCAAAATCAGACTGCTGAAGATCGCAATTATTTTGTCGAAGCGAGAAACGAATGCAGGCGTGTTATCGACGAAACTAAGGACAAACACAATTAAAGGATCAGGAATAAACTTTTGCAATGCCCCAGTGGCTCCAGGAATTTCTGGTCGGTAGCAAAGGCAGTAAGTAACAACTTTACAGAAACGTCTCTCCCGCCTTTGACGGACGAACGTGGCGTCACGGCGACTACAGCCAAGGAAAAAGCAAACATGCTCGCCAAAATGTTTTCTTCGCACTCTACATTAGACGTCCCCCAAGGCAAGACTCTCCCCACCATATCGAACATCAACACTACTATGGCAGAAGTCAAGTTTCATCACCGTGATATTCGTAAAATCCATAAAGAACTAGATACAAAAAAGGCATCAGGACCGGACGGAATACCTACCATCGTGTTAAAGAACTGCGCCAACGAACTAACACCCGTTTTTTCCAGACTTTTTTCTCTGTCTTACGGAAAAGGGATTTACCCATCTTCTTGGAAAGTCGCTCGAGTGCAACCTGTTCCAAAAAAAGGCAAGAAAACCACGCCCTCAAACTATCGCCCAATTGCCTTGCTTCCAATAATCTCCAAAGTCATGGAACGTGTAGTCAATAAGCAACTACTCAAGTACCTCGAGAACAACAAAATAATCAGCGATAATCAATACGGCTTTCGCAAAGAGAGATCGACAGAAGATATATTGGCCTATGTCACTCATATATGGAGTAGGGCAATTGAGAACTACGGAGAGTCTCGAGCGATTGCGTTGGATATTTCAAAGGTATTCGACAGAGTTTGGCATGACGGGCTGCTCAACAAACTGCCGTCCTTCGGACTGCCAGCCTCTCTCTGCAGCTGGCTTGCCAGTTTCCTTAAGAACCGATCTCTGTACGTTGCAGTCGATTGACACATCTCGGACACATTCACCATCAACTCGGGCGTGCCTCAGGGCGCAATACTTTCACCAACTCTGTTCCTCATCTATATTAATGACCTGCTGACCGAAACAAATAATCCTGTTTACAGTTTTGCAGATGACAGTACCCTTGTCTCCCACTTTAGATCAGAAAAACCCTTACCAGCGACTGAGATTCATCACCGCAGACCGGAGCAGATTACAGCAATTAATCAAGACCTAAAGAAAGTTCAAACTTGGGGCGACCGAAATTTGGTCCAGTTCAATGCAGCAAAGACCCAAGCAGCCACGTTTACCAAGAGGGCTAATACAGCGGGCCCTGACATCATTATGGCAGGATCGACCATTCCTTCATCCTCGTCAATCGGACTGCTGGGTGTCTCGGTCAACAGCAATATGTCCTGGCATGACCACGTTGCTAACATCGCATAATCAGCCTCCCAGAAGCTTGGTGCGCTATTTCGCATCAAAAAACTCTATACACCGCAGCAGTTGCTCTTGCTCTACAAAGCGCAAATAAGACCGTGCTTAGAATATTGCTCACATATCTGGGGTGCCGCACCAAAGCACACCCTAAAGCTGCTGGATTTCATTCAGAAGAGAGCTGTGCGTCTCGTCGGCGACCCGGAGTTGACCCGGAATCTGGATAGTCTGGAACACCGCAGACATGTAGCCGAGATATCTCTGTTTTACCGATACTTTCACGGCAGATGTTCCCTGGATTTGGTCCGTCTCATACCGCCTCTGGCAACTCCTGTCAGACAGTCACGACAGACGGCAAGAGCGCACCAGTTCGTCGTACAACTGAAAACACCTAGAACATCGCTTTACAAGAACTCCTTTGTCTGGCGCACTGTATCACTGTGGAACTCACTCCCAGGACATCTGTTTCCCACTAATTACAACTTACAAATATTCAAGAGCCGTGTCAATCAACATCTTCGCACACACACCGCTCGTCGAGCGCCATGGGGTCTTCCTTTAGTGTGTGTGCCACTGCCATAAAAAAAAAATATATATATATATATATATACAACTCCGAAAAAGTTGCCCATTCATCATAACTGAGTTCATAGTTCGTGTTTCCTTGGGACGAAATCCATTGGATAAAATCGTGTTTTCTCCAAGCAAAAGTTAGCAGTTTTTCAATTTTCCTAGAGTTGTAGCTAGCTTTATCCATTACGATCTGACTGAAGATGAATAAAGTCCATCATCTTCTCAAAACATTCCTCGAAAATATCTGGGTTCATAATCGCCAGTTTTCTTCCTTCCACAAAGGCATTTTTACTATGAATATGTGCCATTATTAACTGGCTTCGTTTACCATAAAGCGTTTTAATTCCGGTAGGCCATGCTTCTATGAATGCTTGGCGCGAAGTTGCTATATTTTCATCGCTATATTTTGCCAACCCTGTATCCTTTGTTTACTCAATTTTCTTCCAAATAATAGATATTTAAATCGTCTCATCGATATTGTCTTACTGATCTTAAATATTGTCTTCACCAACAAATAATTTCGTCTTTTTTCACCAGAATTGATTTTCTAATTTGCAGTTTTTCGTAACGGATATTATTTTTTTTTTCTCTTTTTGCACCTCAGGCATTATTTTTTTATGTTCGGCACACGCACAATAGGAAAATCCTAAACTACTCAACGAGCGGTGCATGTGCGGAGAAGACGATGGACGTTGGACTTGAAGCACTGTAGGTTGTAATTTTCGGGAGAGACGTTACTCGGAAGTTCATTCAAGAGCGAGGCAGTCCTCCAGACAAAAGAGTCCCGCAACGACGACGTCGTAGGTGTTCGCAACTGAATCATATGTTGATGAGCAGCTTGGGTCTGACGGGTGTTTCTGTTTCGCATAACTAAGGACGGAATCATAAGTGCCAGCTCGTTCGAACACCTTCCGTAGTAGTATCGGTAGTATAGAGATAGATCCGCCACTCTTCGAGGCTCTCATGGTATTTAGTTAACTATGGGTCATCCACAAGGCAGACTGCTCCCTTCTGTATGGCATCTAATATATTGAGCAAGTGTTTGGGTGCCGAGCTCCACACATGGGAACAGTATTCCAGAGATGGTCTTATCTGGGCCTTACAGAGCAGTAAGAGCTTTTTTGCTGTATAGAGTGCTCCTAGCTTTTCTGCTGCTGCCTTGGTGATTTTGGTGACGTGATTACGCCAAGACATATTGTTTTCTATGTTGATGCCCAGCAACCTTATGGATGAGGCCAGAGTCAGTGTTTGTCCTGTCATTGATAATTCAGATCCTGCGGTGTTTGCTTTTTTTGAGAAGACCGCTACTTGAGTCTTTTTTGCGTTAAACTGGACATTGCTTTCCTCACTCCATTCCACGATGGCGTTCATATTCTCATTGATGGCAGCAATCTGATTTTTTCGCTCGCGTTGGGAACGAGCAGCGGTCATTGGAGTCCGCGACATGAATGAAGATATAAGAGTGCTGTCGTCCGCAAAGCAGTAAATGGAATTGTTTGTCCTGTCTGAGAGGTCGTTGATATAAAGCAGGAATAGTGTAGGATAATATACACCCTTGAGGAACTCCGGCATTGTTTTTAATTTCCCTCCGAGAGATGTCCATCAATACCAACTCGGATACTTCGATCCCTTAAGAAATTGGCAAGCCATAGAAACAATACTGGTGGCAGTCCATATGCTGTCAATTTGCATAACAATCCGTCATGTCACACCTTATCAAATACTTTGGATATTTCGAGAGCCACTGCACGAGCTTCGCCGTAGCTCTCGATATCTTTGGTCCACAGGTAGGACACTCAAGTCAGGAGATCTCTGGTTGATCTGTGCTTGCGGAAGCCATACTGGCGATCGCTTATGATGCCTGATGATTCGAGATATTTTAACAGCTTTTCGTTGATCAGTTTCTCCATTACTTTGTACATGATGGAAGTTAATGCAATTGGACAGAATTTTACACAAGGTGGATATTTCTTTCTCTAAATAAAATGTACAGCGGTTTTTGTATCATTATGGATGTAATTTTTTTTCCTTCCTGTTTTTTTCTTGATTGTTTGATTGGGCCCATTTCTATCCTCACCTGATATTTTTGCCTCTCCGATCCCAATCATTTTTTAACACAGTTCCACACTTTTTTTTGCAATACTGGTTGCTCGGTTTGGGTGTTTAAGGGCATTGTAGACGTTAAGAATAATAATTTCTTCATTTATAGACAGAGAACCTTTACTAACTCTTTTCACAGTAACAAAATCAGAGAGTCTAGCTATTTTCACGAACAAACTGTTTTACTTCTTACCAAAAAATAACTAAGCGCTGGTATGTTTTACTTAAGTCATTTATCTAATGTGGAAGTTACTATAGGCAGCTATGTGAGCAATATTGCTTGTGTGAGCCGAAATGCAGGTACTACTGGCCCAAACAAGGATGTAAAATTGGACGTTTCACGGCTTTCCGGTTGTTTTATCCATTGTATACCTTTCTTTAATTTTCAAACGAACTTTATATTGGAAAGAAAGAATTAGAATTTGATGAAAATTTTAAATTTTGTTGTTAAGAAGGACAGTAGTGAAAACTTAAAAAAAAACAATGCCAAATCTAAAATCCTAAAATAAATACAGGAAGGATGAATAATTTGACGTAAGAAATTCATGACCTCGTTTTTTGTCTAAAAATGTATTTGTTTTAGAATTCCAGCAACTGAAAATCATATTTTACTCGAATTCTGGAGTACACTGAACATAATTGTGGAATTTTGAAAAAAAAATATTGTTACGAACATTCATCACCTACGTAAAGACAGCTTTAAAAACAATAAAATACTATATAAGTTGTTCGCAGACAGATAATTACATATAAGATAATTAAGCGAAATCGCTAAGTCAACTTTCTCTCTGTCTATACAGGCGCTTTTTGTATGCTTTGTAATATTTACGTAACATCATTTCAGTTGCAGCAGCCTGAAGTGGATGGCCACGAGCACTGCAGGCGGTTTAGAATTGAAAATGGCGACTCTCCGGGGGAGAAAGACGAGGTAAGTGCTTTTTACCATTCACTATCGATGTCCTTTTAGTAAAAAGCTATTTTAGTTAGCCTCAAGCTTTTTAAGAGTAGCTGGACATGGAAACGTTATTAAATGGCTGTGCTATCAGCTTTAGAACATATTTCGAGTGCTTTCTACAACTTTTATGTTGCGAAGGTTGTAAGCACGATTAATTTCATTCCGGGGTATATGTTGAAATATAAAGTTAAGATATATTAGACAAGGTTGGTTTATTTATCGATACATAGTTTACGTTAGAACGGCATTCATGTGAAAAGGTGACCAACTGTGCATCGTAGTTTCTAATACATTAAGCATAACAGGTTCGAGTTATAGGATATTATACAAAGCAAAATTTACGTAACTAATCTTACATTTTGCTTGGCATTGTCTATTATATGTATTGCCATGTATTGCAGGGTGCCCAGTTGCGCGAATATATTACGTGATTGGTCGACGCCAAAAAAGAGTACGATTTGCTGTGATTATATCAAATATATGCACGTTGTGAAGGTTTTAAATTTCCAATTTGATTCATTCAAAAAACAGTGAAGAAGAAAAGCACTGTTGGGATATATTATCAAAAGACAGCTTAACTTCTTGTATTTAACATATTTTATAGCATCTGCAATTATCTCTCCCTGTATGGCGCATAATCTATCTATATATCGGTTTTAGAACGTCTTACGACGTTGTCCGATGCATAACTTCCACGTCCTCCGGTCATTCCATTGGTCTTCTGTTAAATCCCTGGCACTCATTGCTCTTGTTTTGGCTTCTTTTCATGTCTTCTTAGGTCTTCCACGCTTTCTGCGATTTTGAGGTACCCACTGCATAACTTTTTTGGGGAGTCTTGTATCATCCATTCTTTGAACATGGCCGTGCCATATCAGTTGTTTCCTTTCAATATCGGTTGTTAAAGATCCGTCTATACCTACTCGTTGTCTAACTTCTTCGTTTCGAACCCTCTCTCTTCGAGATATTCGTAAACTCCGTCTAAAAGCGTCCATTTCTACCGCTTCAAGTTTTCTTCGATTGGCCTCTGTTATCCTCCACGTTTCTGCGCCGTAGAGCAGACTACTTTTATCAGGGTCTCATAGATATTGAGTTTCTGTTTCTTGCCTATTTCAGTACTCCAAAATACTCCATTCAGACAGCCAATTGTCCTCCTAGCTTGTGTTACTCGCTCTTTAATCTCCTTGTCATCTTTACCCGTTGTGTCAAGTATAACTCCCAAATAGGTATATTCTTTGCAGGATTTTACTTCGTCGTTGTCCAGTTGTATGTTGGATAATTCTGCATCAATTGGTAAATATTTTATTTTTTGTGTATTTATTTCCAAACCCCATCGTTTATATTCCTCCTGTAGTTTTCTCGTCATATACTCCAGATCGTCTTTATCATTAGCTATGATAACCTGATCGTCTGCGAACTATAGAGTATATAAACATACATCTCCTAGGTCAACACCCATTCCATTGCATTTTCTTTTCCACTGTCTCAAGGCCTTTGCCACATAGATCTTGAACAGTGTGGGCGAGACACAGCAGCCTTGTCGTAAACCTTTATTTGTCAAAAAATTTTCAGATAATCTATTGCCTATTTTGATTTGTGATGTCGATTCTTCGTACAGGTTTTTTTGGGCTCTAATTAGGTTGTCGTTAATGTTGGTTTCCTGTAACACTTTAAATAATCTGTTAACGGGGCCGGTATCATATGCTTTGTGTAGGTCAATAAACATTTTCAATTTCAATTTCAATTTCAATTTCAATTTCAATTTATACAACAATTTATAACATAGTACATAAAAACTATACATTATGATTAATACAGTTAGAAACAAAATAGACATTAAATGTCTGTGTGTGCTACCACTGTTCAATCACAACACTTTCCCAAAACAATTATATTATATTACTAACAGGCAAAGCATTAAAAAGTTTCGGACCCAGGAAGCAGATGTGCCTTTGAATAGCCGACGATGCTACAGAAGGTATCAAAACGTTTTGCCGCGCATTATTTCTGGTATTGAAATTATGACCTAATTCATGTCTATAATAAGATGTTTTGATCATAAATCTTAAGATGGCTTTTACATATAACTGCTGTATAGATAGTATTTCGGTTTCTCTAAATAATAAATCTGTTGGATACCCTCTGTTTTTAAAGTACATGATTTTTAAAATATACTTTTGAGCTACATATAACGCATTCATAACATTTCTACGAGCATTACTCCATACAACTAAACCATAACTTATAATAGATTCCACCAATGAAAAATATACCATTCTTAATGTAGTAATGTCCAAAATATTCCTTAACTCATAAAATTTATAAATTAACTTTCTTATTTTTTTTTTGTGATATAAATTACATGGTTTTTATATGTCAGATTTTCATCAATAAGAATGCCCAAATATTTAACACTTTCTTTTCTTTTTATTATTTTTTTTCATTTACAGTTATTTGTTTCCATAATACAGTTGGTTTCGTAGTGGATATCTGGAAGAGTACCTTGAGTCAAGGCAAAAGTCACAAAATTAGTTTTATCTACATTTAAGGAAAGCAAACTACAGTCATACCAATTCTTAATTTTGGATATAGCTTCCTAGGCTTTTCTGAAGGTAGTCTCCCACGTACTCCCACTTACCACAACGACAGTATCATCAGCAAAACCATAAATACCTCCCTCCTCCAAAACCGAAAAAAACACTGTTCACATAAATATTAAATAATATTGGCCCCAGCACTGTACCCTGAGGCACACCACACTCCAGATTAGCATAATCACTCTTTACATCTGCAATTTTTACCTTTTGGGTTCTTTGCCCTAAGTATGACTTAAAAAGATCATTTGCCAATCCTCTTATACCAATGTCATTCAATCTGTCTAAGAGAATATTGTTAGATTTTCTAGATTTTTAGAGATTTTTCTCTTTAATTCAGATCGATTTTCTGTTCCCTGTCAATGTCAGGCAGTGACTGCCGGTGGCAACGTCGTTGCTTCTTACCTGGCACACGTGCGTGAGCGACCGAGGAACGCTAAATTTAAATGTTTCAAGTTGAATCTAACACGGCCAAACTGACATCATTCCGCTCTCGGAATGCACAAGTCACAGAACTTAAACTATTTTTTTTTATAATAAGTTCTCGGGTAAACTGTAATTTTTCAGAGGCCTAGGACTGCGATTCCGCACACTCGATTATCTCTCCGTTAGGTGCTGAAAGGAGCAAAAGATAAACATTACTCATGTTCTTTTGGCGCCAACGGATTAGGTTTCATTTATAACAACAAAACAATAATCATTTTTAAAGGCGCGATGGGAACGCTGCAATATGCACGAATTCGCGATGGGCCATTTAATGTCAAAAGTTTTCTTTTTTGTATGACACGATGGAAACATCGCTACATGTGCATATTTACGATGGGTCATATGAAAGCTAATTTTTTTTTCTGAATGACACGATGGAAATATCGCAACATGTGCATATTTACGATGGGTCATATGAAAGCTAATTTTTTTTGAATGACACGATGGAAATATCACAATATGTGCATATTTACGATGGGTCATTTTACGATTTTCAGCTGATAATTTACTAAATAACACGATGGAAATACTATGACGTATTTACGATGGGTTACTTGCAAGTAAATTATTTTAATAAAATTGCTAAATAATACGATGGAAATACTATGACGTATTTGCGATGGGTTATCTGCCATTAAATTTGATCAACAAAATCGAACTACATAATCTAACACGGCATAGATTTACAAAAATAAAAATTAAACTATTTACAAGTATTTAATTCTATAAAATTCTGGAAACCCTCAGGAGTCCAGTCAACTGGCCAACTGGTCCTTTGAACACTTAAGGGGCGTTCGCGCGCCCAATTTTCGGATTGAGTATCGGTCGTTAGCCAACACTTGATTGATAACATAGGGTCCCACAAATTCGAATGGAAACTTCTCTGATCTTTGACCTCGGCTCAACAAGACAGCTTCATCAACTTTAAATGACTGATCATTTCTACGCTTTTTGTTGAGATAAGTTAAGCTGTCTTTCAGCGTTTTGTTTCATTTTGTTAAGAATGGTAGTTCGGTCGATTGGATCTTTAGTGTCTTTAGGGATAGGGAGGTCTGCCAAAACTGTACGAATTTGAGAAGTCTGTCCCTCTTGACCAAATGCTAACTTAAATGGGGAGCAACCTGTTGTTTTTTGTTTTGTGGTGTTGACTACCAGTTGAATTTTCCAAAGTGTTCAATAAATGCTTTAAAACTCTGCCGTAAATTTTGTACCGGCATCATGGATAAGTTTTGCTGGAGTTCCAAATATACTGATAAAGTTGGCAAAACTTTGCTTAGTCTCATCGGTGGTAACGGTAGACTGGGGTAAAGAAGACAAAATTTTGAAAAGCATCCACTAGGACAAAAATGTATTTATACTTGTTTGGATTTCCGGGTTAAGAGCCAAGACAATAAGCACGAATTGTATGAAAGGGTTCAAAACCTATGCTGCTGGCTTCTGTATGCAGCTGGGTTTGCAAAGAAGAATCAAGTATTGATAGTAGAGGTTTTTCTGTCAAGACGTCAATAATGTACCGCCTTGCCTCTTCGCATTCAGAAGTCCAAAGGAAATCAACATTATTTCTGGTTAAGTTGGTTATGCAAGCTACTTTAGAGGAAAAGCCAGGGATAAATTTTCGAAAGTAGCTGACCAATAAATTGGCGATCTTGCTTTATATTAGTGCGACCCAAACTTTCTTTTGCTTTGATCTTGTTAGGGTCAGGTCGAATACCATCAGCCGAAATTACACGCCATAGATAGGTTCATGAGAAAGCGGCATTTACGAAGATTTACAGAAAATCCTGCATTAAGCAGTGCGTCAAAAATTAATTTTAATTTAGACATTCCATCAGCTATTGTAATAGACGGTATTACAATGTCGTTTATATAAAGGATAGCTACATCATACTTAAGTTTGCCTAGAGCTTTGTTAATAGCTCAGCGGGGACGTTGGCTAGCCCAAATGGCATCCTCAGATATTCGTACTGACCATCCGGTGTTACGAAGGAAGTTTTTGCGATTGACTCAGGGTGAATGGGTACTTGGTGAAAACCGGAAGCCATATCAAGTGATGTGAAATATGTATTTTACCTAAGCGATCCAACTTATCATCTATACGGGGGAGAGGGTAACGATCCTTAAGGGTAATTTTATTCAGAGAGCGATAATCCACTCAAAGATGATTACTACCATAATTTTCCTTAGTCAAGATAATTGGACTTGCAAACGAAGAATTACTTTCACGAATAATTTCACTTTTAATGAGATCAGCGACAATTTCGCGCACATCTCGACGTTCAGATTCTGACATACGATAGGGGTGATGGTAAATAGTTTTATTTTCAGTTAATGTAATACTCAGTTCGGCGGTATTTACAACATTAAGCAGCTTGTCGGAAGTGATTAACAATTGAGAATAATTTTTAAGTAATTCGAGCAGCTCTGACTTCTCATGAGACTCCAAATCGATTATTACCTCTATGTTAGGACTACCGTGTGTAACACTGGCAGCTAACGGTAAATAAATAATTTGTTGTTTATGTTTATTTTTTTATTAAAGTTACGTCATTATCATAAATATTTTCGCCCATGACAACATCATAATTAGAATGATCGTGTGATACTACAACAAGATCAAGTTTCAATTTTACATCGGAAAATTCCACCAAAGCAGTTGTAATAAAATAAGAATTACACGTACTACCCTCAAACCACTGTGATGGTGTAATACATGGAGTTTTATTAAGTTTTAATTTAGCAACAAGAGTCTCATTAATTAATGAATATGCCGAGCCTGTATCTATCAAAGAATTTATGCGATAACCAGAAATTATAACAGGCAAAGTCTTCAAATGATTGTTGTGTATCTTTACACTCTCGAGAAATATGGCCTATTTTGCCGCAAGAAAAACAAATGACTTGATTAGGTATTTTTTTGCCTATATTCATGCTTTTGCATTATTTAAAATGTTATCGGATGACGGGATTTTTATGTAATTAGCAAGGAATGCAATCAAATCACTTACAGTGGACGCACCACAATTATAAGCCGCGGTTCTGACAACAGCATCGTCTATCGAATGTGCGATGATCTCTATTAAATCTGAATCAATCCAACTAGCTCGGGTGCGCTTTAGCTTTTCAAGTTTAATTCTCACATATTCGACATGACTGCTGGCATTTGAGTTATGGTAGCTCACCGAATCAGTTAAAAGCTTACCTAATTTTTTTTGTTTAGGGAAAGATCAATTCAATCCTAAAATTCTCCCACGTTTCTTCGGTGGGCCATGCGGAAAACCACCCTTGTGCAGATTTTAATAAAAAAGGACCAACTCTACTTACAGTTTCTCGATCTGATCACCCAAATTCGGTTTTATAACCTTCTATTTTTTGTAACCATATATGAATATCTGTGCTGTCCGGGTCGAAACTTGACAAGGCCAAAAAAATGGGAGTTTCCTGGATAACAGGAGCTGTGGCTTGCAGTTCATTCCCATCCACATGCTTTTGCAGATTTTCCAAAATTGATGCAATTGCCCCCAAAGACTTTGCCATATCTTCTGCCATAATTCAACACGATTACAAAAGTACACGTGTACCCCACACCTGATGTTAGATTTTCTAGATTTTTAGAGATTTTTCTCTTTAATTCAGATCGATTTTCTGTTCCCTGTCAATGTCAGGCACTGACTGCCGGTGGCAACGTCGTTGCTTCTTACCTGGCACACGTGCGTGAGCGACCGAGGAACGCTAAATTTAAATATTTAAAGTTGAATCTAACAATATGGTGTGCCACAGTGTCAAACGTTTTTGCCAAGTCTAAAAAGATTCCTACAACTTTCTTCTTTGAGTCTAAACATTTGATTATGTGATCGGTTACCTTACACAGTGCATCATCGGTGTTTGAATTGCTTTTGAAGGCATACTTGTTCTCAGATATTAAGCCGTACTAACTTAAAAACATATTAAGCTTATGCTTGATGCATTTTTCTATTAATTTGCTAGGTGTACTAACGAGTGCTATTGGCCTATAATTACATGGCAATTTACTATCACCATGTTTATACAAAGGAATAATAACAGCTTGTTTTAAAATCTTTGGGTACACTCCTGAGCCAAATACACAATTTATTATATGTTTCAACGGTTTTAATACACTCGCGTAATTCATTTTCAATATTTCTATCGTTACACCATCTTCGCCACAACTAACACCATTTTTAAGACTATTTATTTGAGTAATAATTTCTACATCATTGACTGGAGTAAAAACAAAAGTGTTTGGGTTTACATTTCTTGGCAGCCTTTGATCACCATTAGGTCTGACTATTTTTGTTGCCAATTTTTTACCTACACTACTAAAATATCTATTTAGTTCATTTGCTATTTCTTGTTTTTCAGTAATTTCTGCATTATTAGAATCAATAAGAAGTTTTATGTCCATACCATTATGTTGATCATTGGTCGCTTCTTTTATTAAACTCCATACTTTTTTGGGATCATTTAAATTTTGTTTGATTTTTGTTTTATAATGTAAATATTTGGATCTTTTAATCAATTTAGACAAGTTGTTCCTATACGTTTTATACTCATTTAGAGCTCTGATATTATTTGGATGTAACGTACAATACTTTTTTAAACTGTTTCTTTGCCGTATGGAAACAAGTCCATTTGAGATCCAGGGTTTTAGTCTCAACTTTTTACTATTAATTTTAAAAGTCTCAGTACATTGATCCATATTCTTTTGTAATTTAATAACAAATGCAAGGGTAGCCGAGTCAGCGTCAAACTTCTCTAGAACATCCTCACAACTCTCTGTGGTTAAACATTCCATTAAAGCATTTTGATCAATTTTAAAGTTTAACCGGTTTATAGACCTTTTTATATTACTGTTGTTACTCATTCTAAAATTAATCAAAATTGGTTTGTGGTCACTCAAATCATTATTCAATATAACAGAATTAATATCGGAGTTCAAAGTGTTCTTACATTTAACGAAAAAATGATCTATACATGTGGCACTATTGCCCTGTTCTCGTGTTGCTCTATGAATCAAACCAAAAAAAGCCATAGCTGCAAAGAAGAGTCAAATAGTCATTAACCATTGCCGAGTTAGTATTGAGCAAATCAATATTTATGTCACCTGCAAAAATCTGAACATGACTTTGACCTTGTACATTTTTATAAAGAATATCATTTAAATTTATTATAAAGTCCTCAATCTTTGTAGCAGGCGACCTATATGTGGCGATTACATCAAACATTACTTTACTCTTACAAATTGAGATCTTCAGGCATTTCAAACCATTTGCCTCCTCGATACACGATTCCAGAAAAAGCTCTCTACTCACATACACCATACATCCATCAAATTTGTTAAAATAACTCTCATTCCAAAAAGCCAAATATTCTGGAATGTTAAAGTAATTTTTATTATAAACAGTATGTGTTTCAGACATTATAATAACGTCAAAATGTTTGCCTGTGTCCTCCAAAAACACCAGAAAATTTTCAAAATTTTTATAAATACTTCTTATATTGACATGAATTATATTTAAGTCGCTAACATTATCAAAAAAACACACCTCAGACAGGTTATCACACAAAATATCCTGATTAATTTTGTATTGATCCAACAATCGGTTTAATTCAGCGAATGTTAATAAATTGTCTTACCTAAAAAATATACTAGTAGACTTAATTAGCATTTGTGTTTCTTACTTTAATCTTTCTATATCCTCTTGATTTGCAATTTTGAATGCCTATCCCTCCTTATTTTTACGAGCAAAAATTTTACCATCCTTAAACCACACATATTGAAAGCCCCTTGAATAAAGGGTGCGAGCTGAACGAAATAACTCCCTCTGGTCACGAGTCATATCTTCATTTATAAAGATTTGACTGTTTCCTTCAATGTTGCATTTCTGACTCGTAAGTTTACCCATTGCCCGTCGTTTTTGAAGAATACGATCTTTTTGTTCGGCGGTTTTACAAGTAATTGCTATCGGAGTGTTTTCTTTAAATGGATTTATAACATGAGGTGTGTGTCTCTATTAGTTGTTTCAAACAGAAAATGTTATCCGTGCAGGTTCTTCCAGCACGAAATCCGGACTGTTCCTCCTCTTCTTGTTCTTGGTATTCTTTCTCTATTAAATCTCGGAGAATTCGTCCGTATAATCGTCTTAGGGTACTGGTTACCGATATACCTCTGTAGTTGAAGCAGTCCAGTTTGTTACCCTTTTTGTGTATTGATGATATATAGGCAATTTTCCATTCTTTTGGTATTGGGGCACCGTTTAAAAATTTATTTATGCACCAGGTTAGTGCTTTAAAGAGTGTTTCTGAGCCACACTTTATTAACTCGCCTGGAATATCCTCCGGTCCCGGAGCTCGATTATTTTTTAGTTCTCCTACCGCTTTTTTTAATTTTGACACATTGATGTTAATTGTTTCTTCCTCGATATTTATTTCTGTGGGTGAATGTGTAACGTATTCATCCCTACTTTCCGTAAAGAGTGTTTCATAATAACCTTTCCATTTGTCCATTGGTATTAGCTGTAACCTGGTGGTCTGTTTTCCTGGAGCTTTTACTCTGTTGATGAATTTCCATGACTCAGTGCATTTTTTTCCTACCAAATACGTGTTCATTTCTTGACATTTCTTGTCCCATATTTCTCGTTTTGCTGTTCTTATTCTGTCTTGTTGTTCTTTTTATTTCTAAATGTCTCTCGATCTTGTTGTTCTTTACTACTTAACCACTTTTTGTAGGCATCCTTCTTTCCTTTGACTAAGTCATATATTTCTTCACTCCACCATATATTTTTACTGTGGATCTGACATTTTATTCCAAGGGCTTCATCCGCTGCACTCAGAATGCTGTTCAGTATATTTGTGTATATGTCTTCAACAGCTTTGTTTTGTGTTAGATTTGTTAGTTTTTCGTCCAGTCGCTTTTGGTATAATTGTCTTGTACTTTCGATAGTTAAACTTTCCAAGTTATACCTTTTAAATTCAATGATTTCGGTGTAATAAGAGTTTGTATTGGTTTGTTCTGTTATTCTGTGTCTAAATGGAAGTATTATTTTGGCTGTTACTATTTAATGATCCGAACCGCATGTTATTCCTCTATACGATCTTACGTCATTAATTTGAAGGGTCGTACTTTGTCTTACTGTAACGTAATCTATTATTGACTTTAGATTCCTTGTTGGTTGAGTCCATATATATGTGTGTGGCGCATAATATTTAAGAAAATCTATAGGGTTCAGATATTTTAAAACTCTTATCCCATATCCCTGTGGAATGAAAGATAACTCGAATGATTTATAAAAATTAGTATTAATAATCGACATTTTATATTGCTGTCTATATAATACATTCATGTTTTGTCCTGATAGACAATATCGACAACAGTACCTTAACTTTAACAGATAATTTACACGTACGTCGTACTGTTGCTGCACATTAACGGATATCCAGAAATATATGAAATTAGACACTTATAAATTGAGATATTTTTTTTTATGGGTTAAGAATGTCTAATTTGTTTACTTTTTTACAAAATCCCAAATACACTATGTTGTAGAACCTAGCACGATACCAACAATATTTCGTAAAGAGGAAAGATATCCTTCCATAAATTACCTATCATAATAATATGTAGCACAATGCATAAATGACATCATAATAAATTGTAAAATGGTAATAATAAATTGAATTTATTATTCAATAGCAAGAATTAAGTAAAGTGCAAGTAAAACCTTCAAAGTATTTTCCTCGAAAGCGATTTTATTCTGCTAGATTTTGTTGCATATTGGCTTTTAAGTAATTTGATGCCAAGTAAATACCAAGGTTATAGCCATCCAAGTTTATGTATTTTGAAACTACAGCAAGTAATATTGGATTTCATTTAAATACAAAATGACACCTAGAGGTTTAAAAAAATAAAAGCTAACCAGTGAAACGTTCCCATTATGCAAAATGGCTCGACAATCATACGAAATGTACGATTACAAAAATATTATGTCCGCTAAATTTTCAACAAGCTCTAACGCCAGAGCGATGCATTTTAAAGCTTTTTATTCACTGGAAAATTTTCATTGATAACAGTGTCCCTGTTTTTAATGGCCATTGCTAGTGCAGTTAAATGGCTAATATGATTTGGAACAGAAAATTAGATACATGCAATAAAATAGATGGACTGTATGCAAATTTGCCAACCACAAACAAGTTAAGCTCTCTCTATAATCCAAATTAAACCCAAAATATAATTCTAGGTAATATTCAGATTAATCAGTAAAATACATAAACTATTATCTTGAATAGTATGTAACTAGCCTTCAGCGTTGGGTGCCAAATATCTATAACTTGGAATTTACTTGGTTTTAGCCGAACTTGCAAGGATAATAATAATAATAATTGAATCAATGTCATTAGTTTTGGTATTTATTTCGCCTTTACCCCGTCGCGTCGCCTCCTCTCTTTACCGCTCTCTTTGCCGCTTGCTTTCTCGCTCTTTCTTTCATTCATTTTTCTGTTTTTAAGTTGCATATATAAAAATGACTTAGTAAGTAATATATAAGCTTTAACGGGCTGTACACCACAGGTGAATTCGGTGAGTCCACTTGTGTTATCGGTTCTGTATAATCGCAGTGCAGTCCGATTACCTTATGAACATCTTATTTATTTTTATGTTTAATCGATTTATGTAAGTAATTAATATTGTTTGTATGGTAATAAAAGATTTTGAATTTGAATTTGAATTTGAATTTGAATATGCTAATTGCTCATATGCTAGAAATACTCAGCAAATTACATTTAAAAAAAAGACGTAGGTCTATGTTTTGGCAGTGAGGGCGCCACTAATTTTTTTACAAGAAATTTATCAATGATTATTGATCCTTGAAATTAGGGTTATAAAATATAGAAAAATACCCTGTAAAAGAACGTTGAAAATTTTTGAATAGACAGATTAGTTATTATTTTGACTGCAATTTACCAAAAGAAACATCAAGATTACGAATAACTTCTGTATTTAAAAATGTAAACTTACATCAACCCTTTCAGGACAATTAATTCTATTTCAAATCAATTTGAGGTTATGGTTATGCTCTAACGCTAATAAGAAGATTCTCTTACAAGGTATCTCACAGATATGAGAAGAATAATAAATCGAATGAACATAAGATACTGCTCGTTAAACTATGCCTTATTACCTTAAGATTGCCTAAATCTTATTATATAGGTATAGCTAGTAAATATATGCAAGTATTAATGAAATGATTGTTAACCAAACAAAACCTAAATCAATCTCGTCGCAGCGACAATATCAGTATACCAATAAACAGTCATCAATAATATCAAATGAATAAAATAACCAGTGAGATAAATATTTACATATACAGCCGTTAACTACAGGTAAACGAATTGAGCTCAAGTCGAATCCGATATCAAGGCGACTAATTAAATGAGTAAATTTCAGTTATTTGAAATAAATTACTGCCATGAGCTTTACAGCCAAACACAGTAAAAATGAACTCAATCAGCTATTCGGACACTAGCCAAATGAATTCTCTAACTAACTAAAGATAAAACTAAGTATCTCTTTTAAAGGTAAGCTCGATAAGCAAGATAGCTAGCTCAATAAATTAAACGAGAATTAACGAGAATATAAACGATAGACGTCAAATGGCTCACAGTTGTTTAACTAAAAATACATTAATTAATATTATATATAAGAAAGAAAGAAAGAAAGAAAAATATTTATTGCATACAACATAAAATGTACATATACAAAAGGTGTCATTCGCAAAGTACGTTCTTCCATAACACCCAACCAAACAATAGTACTAAATGAAATATACAATATAATATACAAGTTATTAGATAGACTACACAAAGATACAAATCGCTAGTCAAAACTTAATATACGATCACAATCACATTTAAACATACATAAAAATGCCTTTAACCTAATATTGGATGACCTTAATTCAACATTTCTCCCCTTTATTCATTTACATATACTGTTTTAAAAGTAAACCTACTTAAGCTAGTAATCAAGGAGAGTATATCAGAATTTAAAAAATTTACTGATCTATAAGCAAAACATTTTTTAAATTTATCTGTGCTGTGTTTGGGAATGTTATATCTTACTACATTTCTTAAATTCAGATTATGAAGGTCACTTCGAGGAACCAGATATTGGGTCAAATATTCAGGAGAACCCATATTAAGTATGCCATGCATAAAAAGCGCAAAGTGAAGATCAACGCGAAAATTAAATTTTAGCTGATAATTAGCAAGGTATGTTGAAGTAATATGATCATACTTACGCCCTTCATACACAAAACGCATACATGAGTTCTGGGCCAATTGAACTTTTTGTTGATACTCAGCATTAAGAAAATAATAGTAAATAACATCACAATAGTCAAGCTGTGAGAATAGCAACGAATCAAGCATCTTGATATGCTGGGGAAGTAAGTGTTTAAATGGGTACAGCCCTTTCATTTTGAGATATAATAATGACAGTTTTTTAACACATGTGACTCAAAGCTCAGAGATTCATCAAAAATCAAACCCAGATTTCTCGTTTGATCCATACGAGGTATTACAATGTTATTAATATAAATGTTCACAAAACAGTACAAATGAAATTTAACCCTAGCTGTTTCAGTGCCAATAATTAGGTAAAAACTTTTGTTTGCATTCAATAACAGGCCGTGTTTAGTTGACCAAGTGAAAACTCGCTCCAAGTCACTGCTAAGTTCACTCAGTATCCTACCTGAATCCTGAGGTTTGAAAGATGTGAGAAGCTGAGTGTCATCAGCCTATAGATGAACCGAACAAGAATGTACTTGATTTGGGAGGTCGGAAACATAAATCAAGACCAAAAAGGGGCCAAGAATGCTCCCCTGCGGAACTCCACATTCAATAGCACAAGGATTAGATCTATTTCCATCGATCTTCACAATTTGTCTTCTCTGTGCCAGGTACCCATCAAACCAACCACATGCTTCTGGGGAGAAGCCACAATAGTGCAGCTTAGCAATCAGCAAGTCATGATTCACCAGGTCAAAGGCTTTACTAAAATCTAAAAGAACAAGACAAGAGAGTAAAGATTGATCAATGTTCCTGCAAATGTCGGAGGTCACCTTACTCGCGGTCGCAGTGCTGTAACCTACCCTAAAGCCCGATTGAACATTAGGCAATACACCCTTAGATCCAATGAATTCATTAATCATCCCAGAAACAAGCAATTCAAAAATTTTTCCCATAATTGGCAGAATGCTTATAGGTCTAAGTTGGTCCATTGATGTAATATTGGCTACTTTTGGAATAGGTCTCACTATTGCAGTTTTCCATACAGATGGGTATACACCATTCACCAGGCCAGCATTAAAAAATTTTGCATCCGTCTCTGCAATTTTCTGAAATTGAAATAAATTGTAGTTATCCTTGTCAAACATAGTATTATTTGAATAGTATTCAATCAGATTTCTATCAACAGGCACAGCCATACTACTACCAATATTTCTGAAGTAATCACTAACATCATAAACATTCTTCAAATCATGGGGAATGTCAAAAAGCACCTTAGAGTGAACATTTCAGTCGGCCAGCTTTGACCATGTTTTCTTTGAGTTTCCTCTAACCTTTGATAGCTCAAATGCCATATATGCCTTCTTTTCACTTTTTATTGCAAATGACAAATAGTTTTTAAGCTAACGATAAGCTATAAATATACGGTAATTAAGGCAAATTCATCAACTACAATGATACATAATGGTAAGAAGTACATGGTAATTTTGGCAAACTACCTACAGTCGCCCAACTATATAATAATTAATTAAAATGATATATCACGATAATAAACATACGATAATTAAGGCAAATGACCGACAATCATTTAATTATATATTCATTAGTTTGGGTTAGTACGATATGATATATACCGGTTAGCTATATACGATAATTAAGGCAAAATACCTACGGTCGCCTAGCCGCAAAACTATTAATCAAAAGGGCATATCACGGTAAGAAATATATGGTAATTAAGGCACTTAAATAAATAAAAATCGATTTTACTTGATTCAGGTCGAGTTGTATACCCTGGCGCGTCCTGCGTAGTACGTCTCCACAATGTGGTTGCGTCACCCTGAAAAAAAAAGACCTCGGTACGGCTAACTGACGGCGGGATTAGCTAGGTCAGCGTGAAATGCTACCTCACAGAAAGAATTCTATACCATAGGGGAAATTCTGTCCTACAGAAGGACCCTGCAAATGATAAATAACTTTAGCCATCTTAAATAGACACTCATGTCGAACATACTTTTAAAAAAGAGGTCACCACACTAGTTGATCACACAACGTTTATAGACGATATGGCCGATAATTTTAGAAAATATACATTCTACTTAATTTGCTTAATACTGCAACGATACAATGAGGCGGTAGCTAGACCTGAGGGTCAAAAATAACAATGATAAATTTCTAAACGGCCTGCTCGCCTTGAGTGTTCAGGCGAGAATGGCTACTAATTTTCTCAAAAAAGAATATATCAAGTGGCGCTCCAAATGGATATACCTCTCGAGCAGGTTGGGACTTCGAAAGTAAGGTCACGAGAAATAAGTTATCGAGAGTATCGATCAGGGAGAAAATCGCAATACTGTATTTGTAACGTTACAAGTTACTCTTATATTTTTTAAAAGGTGTCCATATGTCCCTATTCAAAGACCTTTAAATAAGTTTGATAATTCCTCATATATACACAACCATAATTATGAGCTGATGCATAACACTATTATGCATCATCATAGAAACTATTTTTAGGAAAGTATCCAAAATGCCATTAACAAGTTGTTCTCTATACTATTCGCAAGTAAAATGTTCTTCAAAAATAAAAGATCCAATTATCATTGAATTTGAAATTTCATACGAAACGATAAATAAATCTCCACTTCCTTTGACCACCTCTGATGCGCTCTGTGTTCATTTCATACCTTGACCTTGACAGTTTCACTCCATGGTAATTAACAATTTCACTAACTGAAGATTTTGAAATTGTACTGGAGCTGATCTTGTAGTATTCCCTGTATCAATATGAGAGAAACACAGGAGAGCGGCTGAACTATCTTCATTGGTTACTGGCTTTTCTCTCTTTAGTGTTTTGTGAAATTAACCGAACTGCAGAGAATTTGTTAAAAGGTCTCTCACCATTTTCCCAAGAAATGAAGCTCTTCTCCTTCGCTTCCAATACAAAGGCATTTTGTTTTAAATGCTTTACCGGTAGTCCACATTCCTCATATGCTTTAATTAATTTTCTTGCCATGAACACAAAATCTTCTTTATCATTTGAAATGAGTACCTGATCATCTATCGGCACAACCATTCCAAAATATGCTTTACTTCAATCTTCCAGAGCTTCAACAAGATATATCTTGAATAACGTGAGACAGAGGTAATATCCCTGCCTGAGACCCTTTGTATCTGGAAAGTTTTGATATTTCCGTTCCTAGTTTGATTTTAGACATATGCTTTGGCTAAATCCACTGACAAAAGATGCAATTATCTATTCCTAGCCACTTTCTTCTTATTCAGTTGAACTAAGCTAAAAATATGATCCATGCATAGCCGACCGTCTTGGAAGCCCACTTGTTCCCCTATTTTATCCGGACCATATTCTTCCTCTATGTTTCTCAGGATTTTCGGATAGATTTGGATCATACCACACTAGTGGCTGATATATATCTGTAATTTGAACAATTATCTCTCTTTCCAGGTCTAGGAGACCTTCTTCCCATTCATATACCTGCTCAAGAGCTCCTTCAGGAGCATGGAAAATTTCTGGATCCCACATTTTATTAACTCGGCGGAAATTCCTCCCAGTCTGGAGAATAATGAAAACCTTAAGAACAGATACATCAAACAATCCATACAGAGCACATGGAAACCACACTCCTAAAGGTCAACCGTTCATTGTAGACGAAAACATGCAATGGAAAATTGCATGTTTTCGTCTACAATGAACGGTTGACCTTCAGAGGAGTGTGGTTTTCATGTGCTCTGTATGGATTGTTTGATGCATCCATTCTTAAGGTTTTCATTATTCTGCAGACTTCTGATGATCCTGACCCCCCCTATGTAACAGTTGATTTCTTCGCCTATTTCTCCCACGTTTAATTATTAATTTTTGTAACCCTTCTTTTCTGTTTAACTTGTTCGTCTTTATACAACAGTTTATCTTTAGTGCTTTTCGAATTCAGCCATTTCTGATATGCCTAGTTATCCGTTCCACATTATTCCATTGTTTGATTTATTTGGTAGTAGATCTTCTTTGCCCAAAGCCTCCGCTGCTGCCGAACGCCTATACAATATGTTTATAAAAAGCAGAAGTTTAGTTTCCTATGTATTCTTCATTTAATTTTTCCCTCTCTACTTTGCATGTTTAATCCAGTGTTAAATGAAATGTGGAATCTGGTTTTCAACATATAACCTGCACATTCTTGAAAAAGTTTTACTACATTCTCCATAAATTATTAAAATTTCAGCACAATCGTGATGAATAAATTTCGCTAATCAAAAAAGAGTATTTTATATGTAAAACCATGGTAAAAAACTCGGTTAGGTGTTTGCGCTTACTACGGAGGCGCCTGTTAGTTCGAAAATTGTTCAATGTAAATTATCATGATTAAAGACCGGATTTTATGCATTTTGCATACTATTGTAAAAACGTCCTTTAGACTTAACCGCATTTAAGCACGCCACTGGATAAAAATTCAAGCCGTGTAAAAATGTTCACCGGCAGTTATAACGGTCCATGATTCCTAGAACTGCTGATAGCCTAACCGAATTTCCAATCGCACGAAAATTATCGCCTTTGATTGGTTGTGTATGATCGGGTGGGAATATCGAGCCCTTAAACGCGAAAAGCGTCTAGCCATTGGGCGTACTTTTCGATGCCGCATGCGCAATGGCGAAACAAGAACGAAATATCGGAATTATCCATGTCTTTACATTCTAGCAAAACTTCTTCAACGCCTCGGTGGTGGAGTAGGCAGAGTGCTTGCCTCTCATTCCTGCGTTGCGGGTTTGATTTCCGTTGGTAGCGACAGATGTTTGAGGTTATATTTGTTTTTTTATTAATTTTCCATTTTTTCTAAATTTTGGGTAAGTTTGGGTTAGCCTTGGGTTAGTTGTTGTTGATTGAGCTCCCGTAGCGAGCGAAGCGAGCGAAGGGCCATGCAAAGCCATAATAATACCTATTATTCTTGTTTCGCCATTGCGCATGTGGTATCAAAAATTACGGTCCATTGCTAGACGCTTGTTTAAACGCGTCGCTAGAATTAAAGTTAAAATTAGTTGCAGTTCAGATCGCGGAGAGGCAAAAAGCAAAAAATCACTTTGGGCCCTACGAGAAACGCCATCGCTGATCTTCAGGAATCCTAACGGGACTACCAATTCATCCAAGATTTTTGGCCACTAGGGACTTGGACGAATTTTCGACATTCTCAAAAAAGGAAGGGCTCAAAGAAGCTTACAGACGAGCCAAAGAAGCTCCGAAGCGAAGGAAAAGGCATTGTAGGACCAGCACTCTCAACTGGTAGTTTTTATGAAATTTTGGAATTGACAGCCGAATTTTCGATAATCTCGAAAAAAGAAAGGACTCTGGAAAGCTTACGGACGAGCGAAAAAAGCCCCGAAGCGAAGGAAAAGGAATTGTAGGTCCAGCACTCTCAACTGGTACCGAATGAGCCTCCTACCGAATTTATCGAGTTTTTCGGAGTTTTTGGAACTTCAGGACAGAAGAATTTTAGGAGAAAACATTTTTGAAGACAGAAGTTAAGCACTTGAAGAGGCCTTGTCATGCAGCCGAGTGCCAACAATTCTCCGAGATGTTCAACTGTAGTGCGCACCCTATAGCAACACCCCGTGAAAAAGGTTAGTTGCCAACAAGCCTTGAGTCAGCGTACTTGTTTGGGTTCCCCCATTCACGTACGTGCCTTTCTGGTCCTTCATACTAATCGTAGTTAAACATTGGGCGAGAGTAAAGCGCGTCGACGGCTAGTTCGGTTTCGAGAACTAGGGAACCCCCTGACTCCACCAATCTTTAGCTACTCGGCCAAAAATACTAGATTAGATTGAACTCTCCTAGCACATGTATAAGGCTTATTTAGTGAATTGGTGCACATTTTAAGCTATAACTCGACCTGGGGATTTGTCAGAATTCGCTTTCAAGTATACAGGGTGCCTCTATTGTTCAAATTAGTATTCATTTGAATTGCTGATTTTTGTATAAGGCTTAGCCAAGATTAGGAGATAGGATTAGGTTAGGGTCGTAGAGATTTTGTGTGAAAACTACTGACGACTACCTTTTGACAATCCTCCTCCCTGCTAAGCCCTTCTGGCACTTTATAATGACTTCTTATAAGGATTCAAATCAAAATTGAAATTTTGTAGGTTGACATACAAAACCACGAATAACTGAAAAGTTAATCAAAAATAAAATAAATTTAAAAGCATCTCCTGCCAGTAAACCTCCCTGGGAATCTTTCCCCACTACCGTTGTTCTTCAAAATATTTGATTAATATCGCTTCGGCCTACTAAGGGAGAAAGTAATCCGAAGATTTGTTTTAATTCAATTTGAACTTTTGAGTTAATTTTGTAGTCCCCATATACTTTTAGAATCAGTCGGAACTCCTATACATCTATAAGGTGTTCTACATTTCTTGTCCAAGACAAATTTATTGCCCACTAACCTTGTGTTGTATTTAATTCAGCCTGCTGCTGACAAACGTTCTGTGGTGGATGCTATCTACAATTTCCCTTGGATAGCGGGAAAGGCTTTGGTGTGCCTATCTTCGTTCCTATTCCGAACCCCTCAGTCGACGGCAACCGCGCACCAAAAGACCCCGAGTGTGGATGAGCTCTTGGTGCCTTAACTGAATCGAGATAGATCCGAAGAACAGATAGCTTTAGCCCAGAGTCCCCCGCTGACTTCTAGCGAGTATATTCGGAACCCTGGGGAATTTATATAAAACCCGGAAGCGGCCTTTGGTTATCACAGGGAATCTGCTTCTAAATTTCTTTCAACTAACAAATATTCTGGGAAAACTCAAATCGAGGTGGGGCTCCACATGCGGGAGTTAGAGCGTCACTCGGCCGGGCCGAGTCGACGCGGCCCCCTACTGGATCTCCCCGAGGCACATGTAACACATAGTACGCCTTGGCCGCTCACTGGAGCGGTTCCGAAGGCTAATGCGCCGCTCCGGACGACGCACGTGCGCGCGGACGGCAATACATATGCATTTTTGCATATTTTTGAGTTTTTAAAGGCGAAATACATATTTTAAAAAAAATTCATATCAAAGAATATTTTGGGATTTATGTGGTATTTTCTTACGTTTTATGGCCCCCCGCCGCGCCGCGCCACCTGAACGGTGCGGCACCTGAACACTTGAACTCGATTTAGACTGGGATTTCCCTAAAAGGGCAATGAATAGGCTAATAAAGCACTACAGTACATAAAGTAATAAAATTCACGATTAGAGAAATGTTAAAAAAAAGAACTTTCTTGACACTGGTAGAAAAAATCACAGAATTATAGATGTTAAATAGATGGGACCATTCAATTTAAGAATTTTTGGAAACTTTTCGGAGGAAAATATGTTGGTTACATATGTAGAAAGTATTTTATTATTATTATTATTATTTATATTGCGAGCAGCAGTGAGCGGAAATTCCGATGAGATGCTGCATTGCGCTAAGTCTATATTTTCACAGTTCGTTTATCACAGTTTAATCACACTTTTTTATTTATCACAGGTTGTTATTAGATTATTTAGTTAATTAATCAAATATCACAGTTAGTTAATTATCACATTCAAACAATTATCACAGTTCAGAGATAATGCACCAAGGTAGAGTTAATTGACTGGAGGTTCTTGTCCAGTCTGTTTTTAAAGATGTTTTTGTTAGGTGCACTGATGGTATCATCACTCAAGCCATTCCAGGTGTAGACGACGCGATTTGTTAGAAAGTTTTTTCGTATCATGCCCGAACATCTCTCTTTGTTTAATTTCATTGAATGGCCCCTTAGA
>MU186312.1:0-64893 GCA_016904865.1 Pissodes strobi | reverse complement strand
TTACTTTATTATAATTAGATTGAAGCTCTTTAGTAACAGAAATATACGATTCATTGTTTAATTTATATTTCGTTTTCCTTTCAAATTGACTTTTAAGACGTTTTCTTTGGAATTCGACCTTTAATTAGTTATGGATTTATTACTCAGAAAGCGCCCTAATTTTCCTAATGTTGCCATAGAACACATTATTTTTTAAAAGTATTTTGGTCAGAGTACTCGTTTTCTATCGCCACGTACATAGTATTTTATCTTTAAAATTATCGGGAAGCCTTGTCTAAATTCCGAAAACTAATTGACACAGTACCGAGGCCAGCAAGGCTTATTAGTTATATCGCTGATTTCTAATAAGCTAAAAATGTTTACTTAAAATACAATCAAATGAAAATTTGACAAATTATTGAATCCTATGTTTTCCTCTCCATAATATATCACAAGCAAAATTGCCGTTGGCATAGTATTTAATTGAAGCACTGTAAAATCTTGAATTAAAATATATTCTGCATAATGCTAATATAATTTAAAAAAAAATTCCACTAGAAGCACTTTAATTTTAGCAACGTAAATACGAGAGGCAAATAAGGCAAATGATGAAAAGGTCATTTCGGCTATCATTAAGAAGCTTTTTACTATTTTTTGTAATTAGTTGGAAACTCGTTAGTAGCTAACGTATACCGGCTCATAGTTTTATTAACTTCCTTTTCATAATGACCCAATTTAAACATATTTCTATAGAACTCAACTTTCAATTAATAGTGGCGTTGGTGTATTTATTACTAAAAATTACTATAATTTTTCTAATATTGTACTGCTCCGATATATGCAGAACGCTTCCTTTTTTTAAGTACCGGTATCAGAGTAATTAAAATACTTATCGTTAGCAGTACCAACATTGGTTTTGGACAGTGTAAAAGGTATGCGAGTGATATGTTGAAATTTTTCTAGATTTTAACAGTTACGTCACCGAACATTAACTAACGATAAGAAGGCCCACTCAACGGGATCTGTGTGTTCAGCGAGCGCTACAAAGGAATCGTAGTTTCGTCGCCTGGTAACGATCGGCGAACTCCGCCGCACACAGGTTGAATTTAAATAAAAGCTGGCCATTAACGATATTTTCGTTTGCAGTATATTTAATCAAATTTATGACGAAATTATTTATAGCACTCTAGTACTCTAGTTGGCTTTGGAAAAACACAATTGATATATTTTGAATTGTTTGCAGCGCCCTGTCAAACTTACGTTATGGTTTTTTATTATTATCATCAAATAAATATTTTGATAAAGTTTGTATTCAACTGGCTGTTTCAAAAATCTATTAACGTTTTTAATTAGATATTATTGATAACAATACTCAAGGTTTGTAATAATTAAGAGATTTTGATTTTGTGTTAATAATTTCACCATATTTCCGAATACAAATATTCTGACAAAAGGATGAGCTGGTCTATGGCCGCCGCGTCAAAGGTCGCCTGCCAACATGATTGTCTTATTTGTATCATGGCCTGCCGATATTCTGCTAGTTTTCGCGCGGGGAAAGAGACACACCGTTGACATGCCGATGCAATACCTCCTACAACAAGGCCAGACGGCTTACGCGTGACATCATCAAAAGTGGTCTTAACCTTTCAAAATTTCACAGTTAAGTACACATTTTAGAAGCAAAAATCTCAAAAAAATATAACAAAAACTTGTTAGTTGTAAATTTAACTTTTTTTATATGTAGTTTGAAACGTAATTGGCCTAATACAAGACCTCTTTAAACACGACTATTATGACTGATAATGTGTATTACTCATTTTTTTTATTCAAAAATTAAATTGCAGTTTAAGTACCAGTTACCTTTTTCTGCATACATAAATAATATTTAAGGGCTTCCGGTTAAAACAAGGCTGCGAGTCATGAACTCAGCCCTTAGACGCGCCTCATTCGATTTTTGGTAAAGGAAAACGAAATTTCAAAGCAAAAACATTTGAATATCCAGTTTATCAAAATAGAATCTATTTTGATAAACTGAAACTAACCTACCACCAATCTATTTAAGAGATAGCTGGTAAAATGTCACTATAGGTATAAACGTGTCATAATAATAGGTAGCAGTAATGTCAAATTTGGTAGTGTTTCTCCTCGGTTTTCTCCATCCAAAGAACCTTAGATAGATGGTAAAATGTCACTATAGGTATAAAGGTGTCATAATAGGTACTAGTATTGTCAAATTTGGTAGTGTTTCTCCTCGATTTTCTCCATTCCAAAGAACCTTGCAATACTCAAATATTTATGATAAAACACTCGATAAAACATGAAACTGGTTTCAGATTTAACTTTTTTGTGTTTGATTGGGTAGGTATATTACTCGGTATATTATTGGGGTCTAATATTTATTTATTAAAAGTATCCAGTTTCCTATTTTTCTTTTTACCCAAAAGATTATGATTATGTTTAGAACAATAATTATTAAGAAGTGTATTTGAAAGGCTGCTAAGAAAAAATTTTGAAACATCAATTTTTAGGTGATTTTTACAATTTTCAAAAGGAGTCAAAAGGCTGTTTTGATTTAGATAGTTTAACAACAGCTCACAAAGAATAACTTTTTATTGTAAATATCTAAAAATGTGCCTTCGAACTCATTAATCAGTTTTTTAAATATAAATAGGCTGTTGAAACTAGTCCACTATTTGTTCACGAGGATATAAAAGAGCCCCACGACTTAAGGAATTAATGAAATTGTAAGAATCTTCTACAACACAAGGTCCATTTAAAGTTACATTTTCTTTTCAAAATTCACAACTTAATTTTTTTAAACAATATGACAGCAATATCCATTTAAATAGGTGATTAACTGGCATTTCAGATGCTCTACTGTGTCTTGTGAATGTGACAAATTATTAAGAAAACCTTTCAGAACCTCTATAATAAAAGGATTAAATATTTTGATGATGGAAAGAGGGCCTTTAAACTCAGGGAATACCCATGTTTTAATATTTTGTCTCGTTTTACTTCATGAAGTTTTTGGACCACTGAGGGCATATAGCAAACATTGCATTACAGCCTTTATGAGGCATAATTACACTAAATATCACTTACCCCAAAATTAGCTAACAGGAACAAATTTTATAAACTTGCTGTACACAATGAACGAGCACAAAATAAACTCTTATTACACGAAAGCAACAGGTCAAGTCCAAACATTTTGGAAAGCTAAAAACATGAACTTTAGGTCCGTTGGAGTAGTTTCCACGACAGCCTGGGGCACAACATCTTCACATACATTTAAATACAATAATGTATTAATATTATAAAGAAATGAACAGAAAATCAATCGAAATTGAAGAATAAATAAGAAAGCGGTCGAACGGTACGCCAACTGGCAGCACAGGAGGCAGCGTTGCCAGATTTTTAAGCACCGTCTCGTCATCTTGGAACAAATATTAAATCGTTTGCGTTGGTCGTTGCGCAAAAATAAATATTGTTAGGAATTTGTAGAATTGCCTCGTTCTGACCATCAGGATTTGGTTCGTCTGGTAGAGTTAGTTTCATACATTATTTGGGATGTAAACTATTTAACGTATATTTGTATATATATTGGACTTTAATTTTTACAGCATTTGTTGAATGACATTTGAAATTATGTTTTTAAATGAAACTAAATATTTAAACAAAATAATTAGGTTATTGGTTAGCAACGTTTATTTTCTTAAAGGTTTTGATTCCGTTATTGCTTCACTTTACGGTTTTTATATATTTACTTTTCGGATTTTAAATATTTATTTATATTTAATATAACTACATATACTATAATATACCACAGCAAACTTTTACATTAAATATCTAATATATTGTTAATTGTAATCTTGGAATCCAAGACGAATATTTTAAGTTTCTTTGAAAAATAATTTGTGGCAAACTAGAGTGAGAAGTAGCTCAAATTGTGATAAACCACCCAATCTGGCAGCACCGGATACATGACGTCGAGATGGGAATTGACATTCCAGTCGCCCAGCGTGGCAATCAACGTTAAATACGGAAGTAGGCGCGATAAAATAATTAATACTTTTACTGGGCTCCTCTTAGCTCCTCTTAATGCTTTTCTTATGGCAAAAAAGTATAGACCACTTTTGATGACGTCACTGCTAATTTTAAAATTAGCTAGTTGGCCTAGTTATAGGAGGTATTGGCCGATGCCGCCGGCCACGGAGACTGATCCTTCTTATCATATAGTTTTGACCAAATTCATAATAAAAAGATAAAAACTGTACTATACTGCTAACGTGCTATCACAACGTTGAGGTTATGTGTTGGTGTTGTACCTAATTGTGCAACAACTTAAGCCAGATTATCAGAATAGTCGAAATGAGGATCCCTTATTGGCTACATTTGTAACGTGGGCAGTTTTCCCTGCTTCTGTCTTGTTTGAGCATTTATGTTTCTCTGTTTTTTGCTTCATATGTTGTAATGTAAGTATTTTCAAAATGGTTTTATGTCTCTTAAATTACCCTTAACGCAACGCATTATAAAATTGGAATTTAAAAACTATATCTGTTTTAAAGTCGTCGGTACGGGTGGGCAAGAAATTGAATAATCGATTAAACGCTTAATATTTTAGCAAATAACTGAATAATCGATTAATTGAAATAATCGATTAATCGATATTTTCTGAAATATTAATCGATAAGTCGATTAATCGGTAATTTCTTAAAAGTGAATCGAATAATCGATTATTTTCGCCCACCCCTAATCCCATAATATTGTAGTAAGTGAAACTGAAGCTGAAATTTCGGTAGAATCATTATTGCTGATGCAAGACTGATGTTATTATAAAAAGAGGTAATAAATACTTTAGCTGAATCAGCAGATAAAATTTATAATTTAGTTTTAATTTGTAAATATGGCTTTCATATTACCTTGTGAGAGTCAGAATATAAGCAACAGCTGCACTGATGCTTCTATATTTTTTACTAGTTTGGTTTCTATTAGATTAATTTTATAAAATAGCGATCTCTGAAATACTTGTATGGCAAAATTGCAGGCTCTCATCAACGCGTTTCTGTCGTCCTCTTAACATTCATTTTGCTCGTGAGACTCCTGTATTAACCGTTGCAAAAACAAAATTTGAATCAACGAATTAAAAATTTAAAACCCTTTTTTTACAACGAAGGAGCACTTAATTTTCAAAATAATTTTTTAAAACGGTTTAAGAACATACAAATGATTTTTATACATGATTTTTATCGTTAGTGATAATTGATACACCCTATATATAAATATAGATGATGAGCCAAAAATTCAACAATTATTTGTCTAATACACGATATATTAAACGTGTAATACTTAATAACTTTTATGTCTTATTTCTGGTAAACCTTATTATGGCCAGCTTTCCTTTATTCGACCAGTGTGCGCCGGGTCCAAAGGTCACATGCCAGTATCATGCTAGTTTTCGCGCGGGGAAGGAGGCATACCGTTGACGTGCCGCCGTGGAAAGTGAATCTTCTTATCGTTAGTTAATATTCGATGGTTACGTTGCAGACGATTTAAAATTTCTGAACATGTTCTCATAACCATGCAAAACTTTCTACAGTGTGGGAGCCAGCAGCAGGATTCTGGTTACGCTACTGATATTTAATCAAATTATCATTTAGCTTTAATATTAATTTGACATTTGCATAATTAATCTCCTGTCCTTTATCTTTATTTCAGAACATGGTAGCCCTAATTTCGACCAATTTATAGCATTATTAGGAGACCAGGTTAGATTAAAAGGATGGGATAAATATAGAGGAGGATTAGACAGTAAAGGTAAAATGGCTTAAGCTAGATTTATTTCACAGCGTGAGAAAAATTACTAAAATATTCTAAAGATGAGGTATTTAAAGACGTATTGCATCTACATAACTTATTTGCTCTAATTTTGGATATTAATTTTCGAAATTTGAAAATGTTTAGAGGAATTTTTTTCGGAAAGACTATTCAGCGAACAGGAAATTCATCGAGAGAGCAATTCTTTGATTGAAAACTTTCTCAAAAAAATCGAATTATTTCTTGAAAGGAACAGTTTTTAAATTTACCTTTTCTGGATTAGTAAAATGGTTAAATGTTATTTACAAAATTTCTGATAAGCTAGTGTTAGTTTAGTATGGTTGCGGTTTAGCTACTCTTAGTTGGCAAAAATCGAGGACTCTAAATAATTTATCTATAGTAAAATTTTATATTCGAATAACTTCTTGGTCAAAAAGTATTCTGTTTGAACAATTCAACAAATATTCAAATCGAAGAATCTTTTGTTCGATTAATATTTTTTTATTATTTGAAAATTTTGTTTTGAAAAAATCAACCGAAATCCTTCAAAAATTTAAGAATTTTTAGTCGCAGAAAAAGGATTACAGGAAGCAATGTTCAACATTTTCCCTTGATTTATTTGCTCTAATTTTAAATATTTATTTTTGAAATTGGAAAATATTTAGAGCAAAATTTTTTTGAAGAGAATATTTCGCGAGCAAAAAATCAATCGAGAGGACAATTCCGTGATTGAAAACTTTCTCAAAAAAATGACGAATTATTTTTTTGAAACAAAGTTTTAAATTTATCTTTCCTGGATAAGTAAAATTGTTAAGCCTCCGAATCCCAGAGAGGGGCGAATTCGCCGCCCTCCTGGATCTTTTTCTAACCACCAATCCTGACCAGTACACAGTTACAGTTGGTCCGCCATTAGGTACTTCCGACCACAAACTTTATTACAACGGTTTGTGAATTGCCACTCATACAGAAGGATCCACCATTGCCTCGCAAAATCTGGCATTACAATTCTGCAAACTGGGACGATCTAAGGGAGTTCTACCTAGATTTTCCTTGGCTCGACGTCTGCTTTGGCGCTGACGACCCGTCAGTCTGCTGCGAAAAGATCACGCAAGTAATCTCCTCAGGAATGGAAGCATACATCCCAAATTCCATCAAGTTACCATCAAAAGGAAAGCCCTGCTTCGACAGAAGATGCGAAAGATCTGTGGGTAGGAAACAGCAAGCCTACAAGTACTGGCAGCAAAATCAGACCGCTGAAAATCACAATTATTTTGTCGAAGCGAAAAACGAATGCAAGCGTGTTATCGACGAAACTAAGGACAAACACAATCAAAGGATCAGGAATAAACTTTTGCAATGCCCCAGTGGCTCCAGGAATTTCTGGTCGGTAGCAAAGGCAGTAAGTAACAACTTTACAGAAACGTCTCTCCCACCCTTGACAGACGAACGTGGCATCACGGCGACTACAGCCAAGGAAAAAGCAAACATGCTCGCCAAAATGTTTTCTTCGCACTCTACCTTGGACGTCCCCCAAGGCAAGACTCTCCCCACCATATCGAACATCAACACTACCATGGCAGAAGTCAAATTTCATCACCGTGATATTCGTAAAATTCTTAAAAATCTAGATACGCAAAAGGCATCAGGACCGGACGGAATACCTGCCATCGTGTTAAAGAACTGCGCCAACGAACTAACACCCGTTTTTTCCAGGCTTTTTTCTCTGTCTTACGGAAAAGGGATTTACCCATCTTCTTGGAAAGTCGCTCGAGTGCAACCTGTTCCAAAAAAAGGCAAGAAAACCACGCCCTCAAACTATCGTCCAATTGCCTTGCTTCCAATAATCTCCAAAGTCATGAAACGTGTAGTCAATCAGCAACTACTCAAGTACCTCGAGAACAACAAAATAATCAGCGATAATCAATACGGCTTTCGCAAAGAGAGATCGACAGGAGATATATTGGCCTATGTCACTCATATATGGAGTAGGGCAATTGAGAACTACGGAGAGTCTCGAGCGATTGCGTTGGATATTTCAAGGGCATTCGACAGAGTTTGGCATGACGGACTGCTCAACAAACTACCGTCCTTCGGACTGCCAGCCTCTCTCTGCAGCTGGCTTGCCAGTTTTCTTAAGAGCCGATCTCTGCACGTTGCAGTCGATGGACACATCTCGGACACATTCACCATCAACGCGGGCGTGCCTCAGGGCGCAATACTTTCACCAACTCTGTTCCTCATCTATATTAACGACCTGCTGACCGAAACAAATAATCCTGTTTACAGTTTTGCAGATGACAGTACCCTTGTCTCCCACTTTAGATCAGAAAAACCCTTACCAGCGACTGAGACTCATCACCGCAGACAGGAGCAGATTACAGCAATTAATCAAGACCTGGAGAAAGTTCAAACTTGGGGCGACCGAAATTTGGTCCAGTTCAATGCAGCAAAGACCCAAGCAGTCACGTTTACCAAGAGAGCCAATACAGCGGGCCCTGACATCATTATGGCAGGGTCGACCATCCCTTCATCCTCGTCAATCGGACTGCTGGGTATCTCGGTTAACAGCAATATGCCCTGGCATGACCACGTTGCTAACATCGCAAAATCAGCCTCCCAGAAGCTTGGTGCGCTATTTCGCAACAAAAGAACTCTATACACCGCAGCAGTTGCTCTTGCTCTACAAAGCGCAAATAAGACCGTGCTTAGAATATTGCTCACATATCTGGGGTGCGGCACCAAAGCACACCCTAAAGCTGCTGGATTCCATTCAGAAGAGAGCTGTGCGTCTCGTCGGCGACCCGGAGTTGACCCGGAATCTGGATAGTCTGGAACACCGCAGACATGTAGCCGAGATATCTCGGTTTTACAGATACTTTCACGGCAGATGTTCCCAGGATTTGGTTCGCCTCATCCCGCCCCTGGCAGCTTCTGTCAGACAGTCACGACAGACGGCAAGAGCGCACCAGTTCGTCGTACAATTGGAAACACCTAGAACATCGCTTTACAAGAACTCCTTTGTCTGACGCACTGCATCACTGTGGAACTCACTCCCAGGACATCTGTTTCCCACTAATTACAACTTACAAATATTCATGAGCCGTGTCAATCAACATCTTCGCACACACACCGCTCGTCGAGCGCCATAGGGTCTCCCTTTAGTGTGTGTGCCACTGCCATAAAAGAAAAAAAAATCAGTCCTCTATGTGACACGTGGTGGAGGTCGCCGCGCCGTTTCGATCCCGTATACATAAAAAGTATATCTGTAAATTGCGACAAGCAGTGGAGGCTGCCGTTTTGAATCCTGGCCCAAGATAGGTGGTGGAAGTTGCCATCCTGACCCATACATGGATTTAATCAGTTTTTTTCAAATAAGCCCACAATCAAGCTAAAAATAATATTTGTCATCAATCGGAGTCATCCTAAACTATTCTAAGTATAATCGCTGTCAGTACCAGTCGCCTTGGACATCCTTTAACAATCTTAAAAGTTCTTAACATTTTGGTGGAGTTATTAAATATTGTCGTTCGTTACCGAATGTCAAGTAAAAAATACTCGCTACGTTCTAAAAGTCAATCCGAGACGCCATCAGAGCTCATCCTATCTCTCTGCAGTACAACCATCTTCACAACATCAAAGATAGTGAGAAGATCCTTACCGACTTCCCCAATAATAAACTTAGAACAAATTTAAAAAATCTCATTTCTCGATAAACAAATCTTAATTATTAAACCATCAAGTGAAAATCCACAAAGGAACCAAGAAGACCAAGCATCACACAGCGGCACCGAGATCAGGAAAGAAAACTACATCTTAAGAAACGACATACTTCAAGACAATTTGGACTATAAGAAGAGTAAGAAGAATCAGTACATGCATAAAATGGACCAATGGGCCAGTACATCAAGTAATAATCAGAAAGCAGACAGAGAGGTCAATAATGAGGCAAATAAATTTCAGTTAACTATTTGAGAGATAAAACACGCAATGGAAAAATATAAGAAAGAGAAAAACCAACAAGACATTAAGATTAGCGCCATTATGGACAAAAAAGGGGCACACAGTTAGAGGAACAACTACTAGCAATTTGTAGTGAAAAACGTTGCATGAAATTAAAATTTTAAACAAGCGCAACATTGACAAATACCTTAGATAATAGAGACAATAATAGTTAGACAGAGGAACAAGCAAATAGAAAATGAAGAAGTTTTTAAGAAGTTAGAAATAAAGAAGAAACTAAGAAATGAGTATATATGTAAATAAATACCTTACAGGGAAAATCACAAGTCAGACACTTGGAAAGCAAAATATATAGGGAACTAAGAGATGAAATTAGAGTTTCATAAAAAGTACATATAAATAGACAATATACGAGGAAATATTAAACTAGTATTAAAGATGTATATCGCCAAACATAGGGAAAGTCATACAATACAATTATCTAAGGTACTACTGTCACAGAAACTAAGTAAATACAACAAAAAAAGCAAAAAAAGTAAGAAGACTCCCGAAACTAAGTACGAAATAAGCTAAAACTAAGCAAATACAAGGAAACCCAAAAACTAAGCAGAAACTAAGTAACTAAGAAGAGGATTGAGATGACACAGCGGATGATAATACAGAAGATATGACAGATGGGAATATGCGATTAGTTATACAAGAGGCAGAAAAAGAAAAATAGGCAACAAAACAATAATGAAATAATAGTAGTAGAAGTATAAATGAGAAAAAGGAGATCGACTTCGAAGGTAGACTGTTAGCCATTTTGGGGGGAAAATAATGGCAGTATTTACAAACCCAGGTGTCAATGATAAATACCTTAGATATTAGGGAAAATCATTATAAGACACTTACGAGTGAGAAAAAAAGCATAGAGCACATAGAAAAGTATTAGATGTACTTAGAATGGAAAATAAACCACAGCGAAATATATTAGGAAGATGGAAGGAGAATTTGGAACGAAACTGTTAATGATAACTATCTAAGGCAATAGAGAAAATCATAATAAAAACATGTTGGCGTCCAAAGTTACAAGTCATATATGGAGAAATAGAAGGTTGATCTAGAGAAAAATAAAATAGGAAGTTTAGTATAAGCTGGTCGTATATAGAGAATTATAAGGTTAAATGAAACTATAGTGGAGTTTCAATATTGAACGCAAGTATTTACGATAAATAATATCATACTGGGAAAGTCATAAAAAACACGTAGGCGTTTAAGAACGGAGAAACTATGAGAAATAGTAGAAATTATATGCAGGTCAGATAAGTAGAAAGAAGTTTAACAAGAAACTAAATAGAAAAGTTTAAGCAAAATAGACAAAGAGCACATGACAAAGTATATAGGTATTGAATTTGTATTTGTACACGTGGGTGGGTCCAAATAGGATCCTCCACTGCGACCCTTGATCTATTGTGGCTCACATCTGTGGTTTCCACTATGCCAGAGGCTCAATCCTTTTCGAGAAATCGAACACCCTTCTGGGGTGGATAGTTTTCAAATCTGCAAGTGTGATTTGAGTATTTCCAAAGACTGTTTGGCTGGTTCTTTCCATTGCTGGACAGTGGCATACAACATGCTCCATTATTTCTTCGTCCTCCAAGCACAAGCGGCATTCCGTTTCTTCGGAGAGCCCTAGCTTGTTCATGTGGCTTCTTAGCCGACAATGGCCAGTGTACATGCCAACTACAGCCTGTACCTGCTGCCGGCCAAGTTGAAGAAGCTGTTCAGTTCTCACTCCTGATGGCAGATTCACCGCCACCTTTGATTGAGATAGGCCTGGTAACTCTCTCCATTTGTCTACAAATTGATCTTGTGTCCACCTGGAGAGGGCTTCTTTAGCTGTGTTATAAGCTATTCCCAGTACTGGTTCTGATCCTATGAAGGCCGTTGCGGCCACCTGCTTCGCAAGAGCATCAGCTTTTTCGTTGCCTTCATATCCTGTATGTCCAAGTATCCAGATCAGTGTAAGTTTGTTTTCTATCCCCAGTTTGGTGAGTAGTTCCTGGCATTTCCATACTGTCTTGGATGAACGACGGCTAAAATCAAGAGCTTATAGAGCTGTTTGACTGTCCGAGAAAATTTTGATTGACTTGCCTTTCCAGTTTCTATCGATGAGCCACTATATGATATGACTGCACATATCAATGGCCTTAACTTCAGCCTGAATGTTTGCTTAGGGAACATTTAAGCTCAACCTTACCATTTTTATTCCATGCAGCGGCTCCCGTACCATCATTGGTCTTGGAGCCGTCAGTGAACCAACTATTCTCTGTTATTCTCAGATTTTCAGAGTCCTTCGCCCATTCGTTCTTCTCTGGTAGGAGGACGTCATAGGCATGGTAATACGTGGTTTTGGTAGGCATAACATCTGATGGTAGACCCAATACACTGTCCTGCTCATTGGCATTTTCCAGCCTGTTGGACACCATGATGATCGCCTGCGGATTGTTGATCACCGCCTGTGTCAATCTATACGTCGCCCATCTAGCCTCCTTCTCCAGTACTAATTGAAGAGGTGGCAGATTTAGAAGACACTCAAGCGCTGCCGTGGGTGTAGTGCCGAAAGCGGCACTAATTGCCAGACACGCTTGTCTTTGTAAGGCAGATAATTTGATTCTCGCGGAGCTCTGTAAGCTCTTAGGGTACGAAGCCACTGCCCCATATGTTATCATTGGTCTTATGACCGCGATATAGAGCCAGTGCATTTGTTTGGGATGTATGCCCCATGTTTTGTCACAAATGCGTCTGCAGGTCCATAGTGACAGTTTCGCTTTTGCGGCAATTTTATCCAGATGCGCATTCCAGTTAAGTGTTTTATCTAAGGTAATTCCCAGATACTTCACTGTATTCGTAAATGGGATAGTTTCTCCTTTGAGTGAAGGTGGTTTTAGGTCTTCCAGCCTTTTGTTCCTTGTGACCGGTACTATAACTGTTTTGTGTGGGTTCGCAGATAGTTGTTCCTTTTCACACCAATCATAGACCACGGTTAGCACCTCTTGCAGATGCTCTGAGATAGTCCTTTGCAAGTTGCTTCTAATCAGTATTACTAGATCATCCGCGTATGCCTGCACCTCCACATCCCACAGCGAGAGGACCGCCAGCAGACCATCCATCAGGAGAGACCACATGTAGGTAGTACTAAGACATGTGAAAGTATCATGGACTTATGTTTGTGAAGAACCTTGACTTGGGAGCCACGGATCATAGAAAATTTAGAACATAAAAATCAGCTGAGATAGATCTAGAAATATGCTAGTAAAAATAAGATATAAACAGTGTAAACTAATTGGTATGACAGAAAATACACATAGACATAATATATTATAGAATAGTGAATATGATTAAAAAGTGCATCACATACATATAATATACATACCACAGCGAGAGCGCGACAGGATCCATAGCCTCGGGCGCCATGTATTAGACAATAAAGGCAGCGTTACGATGTCCGGGAAAAAGAGAACCTAAAAAAGAAATGTAAAATATTGCATTGAAAGTAATAAAGGCATAGCAAGCCGTCCACATAAAAGGTGTAATAATGGGAAAAATTGAAATATACACAAGGAGGAAATACTCTTCTTAAATTCAATTTATATGGAGATCTTACACTTCAGGTAGATATACGAAAAAGATGCCTAGATAGAGAAAAGAAAACGAATACAAAATTTTCAAATATACGGAGGAAGTATCAACAGCATTATAAATGAAAATAAATAATTTAATTATGAGATAACTCACCTAAAGGAGCCTGCAAGTTCCAAAAGGGCAACCTCCCTGTCACTCATCGTCATCGTCGATGGATTGAACTGGCATGGTGGTGTAGCCACGCAACCAAAACTGTATTCAATGGTTATAGACGAAGATACTACTTCGAGGCAGCAGCGGCTGGGCTCCATCACAAAAATGGCTCGAGTCAACTGTAGGCGTAATACGATAGCAATTCAACCAAACTTGTCCAGCAGAAGACGACAGCAGCCTTAAAAATATCAGAGGAGAGAAAAAAGTACCAACAAATGAGAAAAATAATAATTGGAAATTATTTGAATTAGTGTCATATCCATTTGCCTGGGAAAGTCAAACGTATGTAGTTGAACATCACTCTGTATCTAGCAGTAGCTGGAAAAAATACTAATAATAATAATCAATCATCAATAACATTTATTTAAAGGCCGTTACAATATAAGGTCACTTAATCCTAATAATATACACATTTCTAAGGCTATGGTTGGCGTATGTACAATGGTAGTTGCCTGCATCCTACCGGATGCTTCTACAGCTCCACAGCATACACGAACACGACTTGGGCCGATCGGATGCCCGAATGTGCACTAGAAGGCATGTGACAAAGCGCAGTGTTATCTAGTCTTACTTAGGCTCGTGCCTTTCAAGAGATTTACTAGTGTGAATTACTAACAGATGACAATTGAGCTAGATGACTTGTTTTCCGAGAAGAGGGATGGTGAGGGATGGGAAACATGGGGAAAACACACACGAAAAACCCCATACCACGGTTCTTTGGTTTTAGCCATGATAATAATAATCAGTGTACAGAGTGAACAGACTAGCACCAAGTGGATAAAAGTGAACCACTACTCATATTAGGTGAACAACCAGTAAACTAAATGTACACACTGAAGCAACTAGCCAAGAGTCCTAGACTGAGCAGGGAAAAAGAGGGTTGGATGTGACAGTGAAAAGTGTTGTTATAAGGTTGAGTGCAAAATTTAAAAGATATGTATATGTTGCAAAGGAATGACGTATCTGGTAATAAACTCCGGGACCGTCGTTTTCTAAGGGAGGGTCATATGTCAACTAGTATTCCCAGTAAAATAAAATCATACAGTGGAAAGTTTGAACATAACCATGAAACTCAATTAAAAATTGTTATTAGTTAAAGTATAAACTGTTATGATTAACCTAGTTGATAATCCAAAACAAACGAAATCGGTTGAAAATTTTAGAATTTTTAGTCGTAGAAAAAGGATTACAGGAAACCATGTTCAATATTTTGAGCAAACATTTTTTGAAGAGAATATTTCGCGAACGGAAAATTAATCGAGAGGACAATTCTATGTTTGGAAACTTTCTCAAAAAAGAGACGAAATATTTTCTGAAACGAAAAGCTTTTAAATTTGCCTTTTCTGGATAAGTAAAATTGTTAAATGTTAAATATCAATTTCTGATAAGCTCGTGTTAGCTACTTCTCCTCGGCAAAAATCGAATGATTTAAATGATGTATCTATAGCAAAAATGTTCAAATGCAAGTATATCCAATGGACTAATTTTATATTCGAATAAATTCCTGGTCCAAGAATATTCCGTTTTAACAATTTTTAATTCGACAAATATTCCAATCAAAGACCAATACAATCGAAGAATTGTCTGATCAATTGACATTTTTTCCAAGTGTTCTCCTTTTATTGGACAATTTTGTTTTGATAGAATCAACCGGAATCGGTTTAAAATTTTAGAATTTTCCGTCGCACAAAAAAGATTAATTTTAAAAATTAATTTTTGAAATTTGGAAATATTTAGAGACAAAGTTTTTGAAGAGGATATTTCGCGAACGGAAAATCGATCGAGAAGACAATTCTATGATTGAAAACTTTCTAAAGACAAACTGAAATTATTTTTTGAATCGAAAAGTTCTAAAATTTACCTTATCTGGATAAGTAAAATTGTTAAATGTTAAATATTAATGTCCGAAAAACTCGTGTTAGGTTAGTATGGTTGCGGTTTAGCTACTCTTCGTCGGCAAAAACCGAGGGCTAAAAATGATGTATCTATAGCAAAATTGTTCGAATGTAACGATAGGCTCATTTTATATTTGAATAAGTCTCCGGGCCAAGCATATTCCGCTTAAACAATTTCAAATTAGATAAATATTCCAATCAAATAACAAAACGTTCGAACAATTTTTGTTCGATTCATATATTTTTCTTTTACTTGAAAATTTTGTTTCAAAAGAATTAACCGAAATCCGTAAAATTTTTTAGAATTTTTTGAATTTTTGCTTATACAAAAGGATTACTCAAAACAACGTTCGACATTTTCCCTAAAGAAGGAAATTGACGAATTAATTATTAATTCCTGCAGATAATTATACACTGACCGGCACGAAAAACGGGCACTTCAATATTTTAACGAATTTTAAACATCCATAACTTTTTTGTTTCTGAACCGATTCTAATGAACCTTTAAAAAATTTGTAGGATATTTTATCGATTTAAAATCACTTATTTTAAATGACTCAGAAAAGAGCGCCTGTTTCATATTATACGAGAAAAAACAATATGCTGTTTTATGAGCTTAGGTTTGAAACACCCTGAGGAGTTTTTCAACAGGCCAGAAAACTTAAAATGTAGGGCAGTTGTCAAGGTTTGACTTTTCTCAACATTTTGTTTTTTGGTTGATCTCGATCGCTTTATTTTCGTCAGAGATAATGATGTTTAAAAAAACACTAGTAATTTTGAAATATTTTTTATTTTACCTTAAACATTTTAAGTCATTAAACAATACCACAACAAAATGACATTAAAAATACGACAACAGTATTAATATCGAATGTTACCCCCCACGAGCTTGAATGACAGTGTCTATTCTTCTCGGTAAAAATTATGCGAGTCAAAGTGATTACAATTACTTGCGTATTTGACAAGTGCATACTTGTTGATGCACTCTCACTACTTGCCTGCTTGTCCCGCAAATATTTCGGCAGTTGGTATTGTTATTCTGTTTTTGCCTTCGGTCGCGTGTGCACGTGGTGTGAGTTTTTTCAAAATGGAGTGGTCTCAAGAGGAACGGTAATCAATGCATCACAAACGTCGAAAACGCACCGGGATACAACTTGTGGTGAAAATTTGAAAAGGTATGGCAAACTCACGAAACTGTCACCACTAGCGAAGAATCTGAGGGCAACGCAGAACCTTTCCTTAACTGAAATTGCCTGTCTGAGCTGAGTATTTCTTCCCTATCATATGTCCCACTTTATTCAGAAGAAATTCGAAGTCGGTATAGGACATTCGCAGGAAATTCTCCATTCAGCCTGATGGTTCTCGAATAAGGTCCTCTATCATAATGGAGACATTGTACCTGAAACAAAAATTTTGCCTAGTATACCAATTTTCAGAATACCTACAGAAGTATGGTTTCTGCTTTTGGTCGATCAGGATAGTGGTAATAACTTACCTGTTTCGACTTTTGTTCAAAGAGGTCATCCACCACCTTCTTCTCCTTTTTGCTTTCTGCGCTTTTTTCCTCCTTATCACAATATAGCTGCCAGCTACTACTACAAACGCTGCAGCTGCAGCGGTGCGACTATCCCATGATCGAAAGAAAATAAGCACTGAATAATCGAGAAAATGCTTAATTGCCAAGTACACAAGTATTGGCGTTCTTGTCAAATACAGGAGTAGTGGGAGCGCTGCACTTGTCAAATTGGCTTCGGAACTTGGTGTACTTGCCAAGTATGACCAAGTACGCAAATATTTGCGTACTTGCCAAATACACGAGAATGGGAGCCCGGCTTAACAGTTCGTTCACTTACGTTTATACGTGTTGCATGATGTAATTCATTTCGTATTTGTACTGCTGGTAAACGCCGATTCATTAGCGATAAAGTTACCATGAAGCGATCATCTCTGTTAGAAGTTCTTCTACGAGGACCTGTCCCTGGACGCCTGCTGTAGGAACCTGTCTCGGGGAAGCGGTCGTAAACACGTTGCACTGTACTTCGCGCACACCTAAATCTATTGACTACATAACTTTGTTTTCTACCATCTTGTATCAAAGCTGAGCTGGACTTAAAACCATCTTCGCCAGAGTAATTATCGATAATACACAATGATTATGTATTTCGAATGACATTTCCAAAGGCATTCAATGGAAACGAAAACAATATTCCATGGATATGTTGTTTAAGATTAGGAACGGTGGTTTGCCAGAAATTAAAATTATTTCAAAATTACTAGTGTTTTTTTAAACATCATTATCTCTGACGAAAATAAAGCGATCGACATGAACCAAAAAACAAAATGTTAAGAAAAGCCAAACCTTGACAGCTAACCGTACTTTAAATTTTCTGGCCTGTGGAAAAACTCCACAGGGTGTTTTAAACTTAAGCTCAAAAAACAGCATATTATTTTCCCTCGTATAATATGAAACAGGTACTCTTTTCTGTTTCACTTAAAATAAGTGACTTTAAATCGATAAAATAACCTACAAATTTCTTAAAGGTTAATTAGAATCGGTTCATAAACAAAAAAGTTATGGATGTTTAAAATTCGTTAAAATATTGAAATGCGCGTTTTTCGTGCTGGTCAGTGTACTTTATTTTTGATTAGAGGAAACACAAAATGGCCAAATAATTAAATTCGAAAAATAATGTTTAAACATATATAAAAGTGGCCCGAGTTTTCAATATTATTTGAAAAATCTTAAATATTTCAGAGACTCCGAATGTTTAGTTTAAAAATGTCAACTTAAGTGAGAGGCAAATATCAATATGAAGTGATTTGGGCGATTTTAAGAGCACATTCTCACAAATAATACTTGAAATGTATATGTCGTAGGCATCGGGCGTAATACGTCATTCCGCGAAAAGTCTAGTCATTACACGTACCGCCGACAAAAGCTGTAATAAAATAATTATTACCTTGTTTGGCTTAAATTATGCGTCATTTCAAGGATTGCCTTCTTCATGTTAGACAAACAGAGTAATCGGTCGAACGATTGAACGTTACAGCCTCTGACTGCCGTATGTCGGCGTCAAACACTGAAATCCGTCATTCCCTGAAATGACTAGTCATTACATGTATTGCCGACAAACAGCGTAATAGCCTTATTATTACAGTGTTTGACTAACTATTCAGTCATTCCCTGTAATGCCTGAATCTATTTTAGAAAAACACCGTAATAACAATTTTCAACGTTTGCCGATTGTAGTCAATCACTGTAATAAATACAACCCATAGCCCAAAGTAACTGAAACTAACCCAAACTAACCTAAACTAACCGAAACTAAAACAGGCAAACAGCGTAACGCAAGTTTATAAGCGCATTGCTGTTGTTTGCCTGGGCATTACAGGGAATGACTGAATAGTTAGTCAAACACTGTAATAATAAGGCTATTACGCTGTTTAGCGGCAATACATGTACTGACTAGTCATTTCAGGGAATGACGGATTTCAGTTTTTGACGCCGACAGTCAGACGCTGTAACGTTCAATCGTTCGGCCGATTATTCTGTTTGTCTAAAATTAAGAAGGCAATCCTTGAAATGACGTATAATTTAAGCCAAATAAGGGAATAATGATTTTATTACAGCTTTTGCCGGCAATACGTGTAAAGCCTAGACTTTCCGCGGAATGACGTATTACTTCAAATGCCTACGACATATATATGTTTAAAGTTGCCGTCAGTTTCAAAAATTAATATAAAATTAGCGGTAGTGCTTCGGTCTCGACGAGACTAGTCTCGGTCTCGTCTCGTCTCGTCTCGAAATTGGAGGCCGATACCGAGACGAGACTAGGAATTATAACTCGAGACCGAGACCGAGACCTCAATGTTCGAGACCGAGAGTCTCGTCACGTCAGTCTCGATAGTCTCGTGTCTCGAGTGTTGAAATAAAAATAATTTATAAGTAGGATAGTACAAAAATAATGGTTTGTTATTTATTTAAATTATAGGTAACGTACAAAAATTAAAAAAATATTTAAGTACACGAAAATCAAAGAAATCTAGGGACAGGCTATCCCAAATTCGAGCCTCATCATTAAAATCTCGGGAACTAGAAGAGATACGAGGTCGGTTAAATGGAGGCAAAGTTGCGCGATTTGATGCTGATCAGAATGCCACCTTACAAGTTTAAAAATTCCGAACACTTCCGAAGATTTTTGGAAAAAAACGAATATTCGCGATTTAATTTTTATTTTTTTATGACTTTATTTGAATAGATATAACAAAACAAATTTCACATTCTCATTGTTACTTTTTCTTTTCTACAAGATGGTGTTATCAGATTTTCAAACCGACGGTTCGTCTTTGAGCTGCCATCATCAACTTTATTTTTTTAAATACGGCCCTGGATTTTTTATTACGGACTTTAAGAGCTTCTAAGGTCCCAGAATTAATGATGTATCGCACTTATTCAAAAAATTCATATTAATGGCATTTTTCATAAGAACTCATGTGTTAAAGAGAGACGGAAAACTGATTTTTGGTAAGATCTTACCAGGAAATCATTAAAATTATTTTTCGAAAAGAGTATGCGATACAACTATGAGAATGTGATTTATTATTTATTCCAAGTCTAATCCCACACAACTATTTACTTGGGTAAATTGCTAAAAATATAGCCTAGGGCCTATGGTTTGAGGGTTGGCACTTTAATAATTGTATTATTTATTAACCACTTCTTATGTTAGTTTTTAAGCTTTCTTTATGCAAAGCGTTAATGCTTAAAAAAGGTTTTTGTTTTGAATCCCATTAAAAATCTATTTTCTGTCTCTCTAACACATGATTTCTTATGGAAAATGTTAGTAATATGAATTTTTCGAATAAGTGCGATATATCATTGGTTTTGGGACCTTAGAAGCTCTTAAAATTCGTAATAAAAAATCCAGAGTCGTATTTAAAAAAACAAAGTTGATGATGGCAGCTCAAAGACGAAACGTCGGCTTGAAAATCTGATAACATGATCTTGAAGAACAGAAAAAGTAGCAAAGAATTTTATTTAACCGATCGTCTAGTTTCCGAGATTCCAATGATGAGGCTCCAATTTGGGACACCCTGTACAGTTGTGGTGAAAATAATAGCAGTGCTTACCAAACTGTCATGAAAATGTTTTTATTGACTTTTTTAATAGACGAACTAAAACATAAAAATAGTATCTTTGGAGCTCACCTAAGATGCAACAATGTAAGGCTAATTAAGTTTATTCTTAAAAATCAAAGAAAAACGAGATAATTCCAAAAACTAAGATGGACAAAATAATAGCAATATTTTACTAAAATCACTGATTAGAGAAAACAGTACGATTAATTTACAATATTTTTTCTTTTATGACCAAAAGTCAACCTAATACTTAATTGTATGACTGTTTCACAACGTCGCGTCGCGGCATAGAGTTAACCAAATCTTGAGACCTGGAAACTGGAACGCTATTCCAAGAATCTCTCATTACCTCCCAGAGCTCGTCTTGATTCTTAAGTTTCTCAAGTGCTACAGCATCTTTAATATCGCCCCAGAGATTCTCTGTAGGGTTAGTTTGGGTTAGTTTGGGTTAGCTGACCAATTTATAATATTAATGTTTTCCTTTTCTAAAAATTGTTTACATAATCGGCTGGTATGCTTTGGGTCATTGTCATGCATAAAAATCCATTTAAGTGGCATTTCGTATTCTGCGTAGGGTAGCATAACGTCCTGTAAATTATCAACATAAATACTGCCAGTCATTATATTTTTAATCCAAAATATAAGTCCTACTCCGTAGTACGAAAAACATGCCCATACCATTAATTTTGAACCCCCATGTTTAACCGTCTTAATAGTGTATTGAGCCTGATATGCGGCTCCTAAAGGGCGTCTAACGTATGTTCTGCGGTCTATATTACCAAATAACACAATTTTGCTCAATATGCAGTCATCGTCGTATTGTCCTAGGAGCTACATTCACTCCGACAATCTCTTGGAGTTGTGTTGACGAAGCAAATGGTTTTGCTTTTGAGAATTATAAGTGTGTCCTGTCTGGATGTAGTTGCGCGAGTTTCAGGTATAGGTTGCGTCTTAAAGTATTTGCTACCATTTTAGCTGAGCATCCCAAAATATTTTGAATTTGCGTATAAGATTTTCCATCAAGACGCAATTTCCTTTTCAATTCACGTTTTTCTTGACTACAGTGATCCTTCCTTCCCATAGTTGTCTTTAAAACGGGAAAAGTGTATATATAATTGTGGATCCTATGAAAAACTACTTAAAATTTGCCAATTTACCCGCACAAAAACAGCAACGAGGATTTAGATTTGAAACACGCCAGTATTAAACGAACACTGCTATTATTTTGTCCAACCAAAATTATTCAAATCCTGCTACCAAAAGCGTAAATATTTTGTTTATTTCTCTTTTTTATAAATATTTTTTTGTTCAAACCTCAGCACAGTTGATAATATTAAATACGATAAAATATTTTTTGCCATCATGGAATTTTAAATTTACCTTTTAGCAGTTTTAGTTAATTTTATTGGACCACTGCTATTATTTTGACCACAACTGTACGTATCTAAAGTACAATTTACTAGTTGCCTACCTACATTTATGAGTAACAGAAAAAAAAATTCAAAACAGCTCTTATATAGTTTATAATAATTTCAAATTCACCCACCCGCAGAGAATTTACCTAAAAACTATAGACTAGCCAGAAGAGCGTTACTATGCAGTTTTTTTATTTTAATATGTTTTTAGCTTATTTTTTCTTATAAAAAAAGTAGTTTACTTACATAGGTAGGCATGTTTTTAAGTAAACTTAATCCTTTCAAACAGAATCCTTCACTTGCAATCAATACACAATAATCTTTCTGTAAAAAATCTAATTATTATTCATTAACGTGGGAATATCCCAAAATAGGTCGAATTCATAATACCGATTCTTGGAACGGTTTTCAAAAAAAAAATTTAAAATTTTTGAAGTGCACGAGACTCTCGGCGAGACCGAGACCAAGACCCAGACCACAAAATGTCTAGTCTCGACGAGACCGAGACGAGACTCGAAGACTCGAGACTTTGCGAGACCGAGACCGAGACCTCAATACTCTCGTCTCGTCTCGGCGAAACCGAAGCACTAATTAGCGACGTATAAGGTCTTGCCTTTGACTTTTTATTCAGCGGTAAATACAGTGCGTTTTAACAAAATCTTCCTCTTTTAGGTGATATGACTGGGAAACACTCAGTATATACGGTATATGAAGGTCACGAGATTATGTTTCATGTATCAACACTGTTACCTTATTCTCGTGACAATCGACAACAAGTGGAAAGGAAGAGACATATCGGCAATGACATTGTCAACATAGTTTTTATTGATACGGAACAGGAGGATCAAAATGAGGCCGCACATGCTCAGTTTAATCCCACTTGCATAAAGTCACAATTTACTCGTATCCTTTTTTTAAATTTGATTTTATCGAGACTAATTAATTCTACAGGTATTTTTCAAAACATCCTATTTATTAAAAACATGAAATAAATTACAATAGTATCGATAAATGCAGATCAATATTCATATTTCCTGCATACGACTATCTGATTCCTCCATTAACGGACATCCAAATATGGCATATGATCAGAATTTACATCCTCAAATAAATAGATATAGCTCGAATCAAAGCTCAAACTGTCTTGCCCACAAAGGAGCCATTTATATCCAATATCATTAATCCGAGCGACCAGTGTATAGACTGATCACACTAGTTGACCTGTTTAAGATTATTTAAAAAAGTGTGTATCATACCTTACAGAATTGTGCTGATATTTCCGAAACTATAGCTAGTAGCCTTGAAAAATATCCGAACTTATGCACCTGGGCTAAATTTATAATTTTTCTATTAGACAGAAGTATAGAAGGTTACCATTTACCAAATATTCCTGATCGCGTTCGTTTTAACATAAATATATATTTCTGTGTGGTTGTAGTACGTAATACGATTACATCGACAAAGGGCTTTAAGGATCGCTTATTTGATTTCAAATAAACCCAATTTCGAAATTCAGTTAACAGTACATTAGGCTAGTATAATTGGCGATTAAACTTATTCAACCCTTGGGGGACGGAGTTTTGAATTAATAGGAGCTTACAAACTAAAGTTTGTCTTTAGTGTAAGTATAAAAAATAGAAATTAAAAACAAAAACACAGTTTCATATATAACACTATTGCTATATGGCAATGTCAGAAATTTTAAATAATTTATGTTGTATGAAATAGAACACACAGTTTATACATACTCCAATGTTGCATTTAATGCATATTGTTCGCGTTATTTTTTTCTTATTTATGTTGAATCGGTAAATGTCCCACATTATCGTTTCTTATGTTGACACCAGTGGCGGCCCCTGCCGTGGGGCACAGGAGCACGTGCCCCCCAAAAATTCCATAAAAAAATCATAAAATATTAGACACCTATTCCTATTATGCCAATAATAATATTAATAATTATTTGTAAATTTTTCAGCATAGTTAGCATTACCATTATCGGATTATCCACTAAAGTACTAGAGCAGTTGACTAACATTCGCACAGGTTCACGCGTCCTGATTTTACGTCACAGATGGCCATAGAGCACGTTATATTCTATTTTGTTTACGAGGTTGCTATGGCAACGGCTGGTTTCACCGCCGCCTGGAAAGGCACATTCTTATTGCGTCCGCTGGACCGCTTCCCTTTGATCTGTGATTTTTAGCCACTTGTCGCGTTTGTTTTGACTAGAGTTTTGATTGACATTTTGCGATTAGAGAAATAATACAGTGACGATGCTAAACTGAAGCAGAATCTATAGATATTTTTAAATAAACTGTGACTAAAGTAGGTAATTCCGAATATGTACTTTGAACCATTTTATTTTTGTTTAGTGTTTGTTTAATAGAAAGTTACGGCAAATTATTTTGTTAAAATGACTTCATCAGTGGTATATATTTTAAAAAACAGACCTCTAACTTATGAGGACAAGCTTAGTGTCAAGCAGTTGGGGAGGCCTACTCCAGACCTAGTTATAAAAAAAACTTGTACGGGAAAAACAAGGGCATTTAATAGATATTTTAAACGGGAAAACTCATATGATAAGTTTTCGTGGATGTGTGGTTGTTCGGAGGTAAACAGACTGTTCTGTTTTATATGCCTTTTGGGCAATTGTTCACAGAGTTCTCCATGGATTCAAGAGGGAGTACAGGATTTGCAGCATTTACAGGAAAGAGCAAAAAAACATCAGAGCAGCGTAAGTCATTTGCATAATTTAGTTGATTTCAACGTGCTAGGAAAAATAGATATTCGTAAACAATTAGACAGTGCATATCTCCAAAGTATTCGAGTCCATAACGAAAAAGTCGATACAAATCGACATATACTACGACGTTTGATAATGTGTATTAAATTTTGTGGCGCATTCGAACTGGCTTTGCGCGGTCACGATGAGAGCGAAGAATCGTTAAATCAAGGTGTATTTCGGGGTCTAGTTAATTTTACATCTGAGTTAGATACAGTTTTATCCATGCATTTAAAAGAAGCCACCGTATTTAGAGGTACTTCATAGACCATCCAAAATGAACTTCTAGATGCTATGCTACAAGTCTGCAAAAATGAAATTTTGAATCAAATATCTGAATCTCATTTTCTTGCTGTCGAAGCAGATGAGACAACTGATTCTTTTAACCAACAGCAACTTGTTTTGATATTTCGGTACGTTTTTCGTGGAAAAATTTATGAACGGTTTTGGAGTTTTATTAGACCTCTTGGATATACTGCAGAAAATATTGCTGAAGCCATAATGCATGAACTTGATAAGCTTGGAATTTCAACAAAAAAATTAATTGCCCAAAGTTATAACGGTGCTTCAGTTATGAGTGGAAGAACAGCAGGGGTACAGTCACTTATTAGGCAAAAATATACCAATGCCCATTACATTCACTGTTACGCCCATCAGTTTAACTTAATACTTGAAAAAGCAGCGTCTTGTAGTAAAAAATTAAAAATATTTTTTGCCGAAATTCAAGCTTTCACTTCATTTTTCTCACGGTCAACAAAAAGAACTTCAATTTTAGATGAAATTGCAAAACGGAGACTGCCGCGTGCTATTATAACCAGGTGGAACTTTAAAACAAGAACCATCAACACTTTATTTGAAAGAAAAGATTTAATTCGTGAATGTTTAGAAATTATATTAGAAACAGAAAAAGATTCCAAAACCATATCTGAAGCCAATGGCCTTTTAAAAAATTTAAATTGTAAGGATTTTAGTTATTTCCTTGAAGTAACACATTGGATAACTCCCCATGTTGAAATATTCTTTAAACAAGTGCAATCCCGTGGCGCTGATAGTGTGTATATTCAAAATTATTTAAAATCATTCGAATCTCAGATAGTAGAAATTAGAGAGGAAAAAATTGATCAATATGAAGATATACTTAGAGAAACAAATGACGGTGAGCCTAATCGAAAGCGCAGGTAGCCAAACGAAATAAACAGAGCGGTTGCTAAAGAATATTGTGACATAATTATAACTCAAATGCGAGAAAGATTTCACTTTACTGGATATTTATCTTCAGCCAAGTTATTATCATCAAATTTATTTTCAACTTATAAGCAAAGCTTTCCTGAAGAAATTTTTAAAGACACTGTAAATGCTTACAAAGACATATTAGAAGAAGAAAGATTTAAAACAGAGCTAAAAGTCATTTATGACCGTGATGATATGCGTTGTGAATCTGATATACCTTCAGTTTTGCCCCTTCTAACATTTATTAACAAAAATAACTTGGAAGAAGGCTTATCCGAAATATACAAACTATTAAACATTGTATGTACTACGCCGATGACGACCTGCGAATGTGAAAGGTGTTTATCAACGTTGAAAAGGATAAAATGTTTTTTACGGAATACGATGGGTCAGGAGAGACTTAATGCACTCGCAATGCTATCAATTGAAAAAGAATTGATTCAATTAATTCCCGACTTTGATAATAAAGTAATCGAGATATTTGTTACTAGCAAAGAACGAAGAATGGACTTCGTATACAAGTAGACTATTATTTTTCTTATTGTGTTTTTCTAGTATTTTTTTTCATAATTTAAATTAGAGACATATGTTATGTGTTATTAGCTCGGTTATTAGTTATTAGTACCAGACACTCCAGACAGTGGTTTTCAAATGGACTGAGGACTTTAAAGGTCTGTAAGCAGTGTTCCTTTTTTTGGTAAGTCGTTAATTTTATTTTAATAAATCGAATCTAAATAATCTAATCATTATTCACTCGATTATTCATTAACGTGGTAATATCTCAAAAATAGGTCAACAAATTAATAATATTTTGGGTATTCATGCTACACATGCCATTTTTAGACAGGTTGTCGACTTCCTATTGGACAAATTGTCGACGACGGGCGGTAAAGAATAAAGAATGCACTTTATTTTTGGGTCAGTCAAGTAGTTCTATCAGAATCTATAAATATTCTAAATTAAACTGAGTTAAACTGTGGTTCCATATTCGGTTAGATTTACGTTTGCGTTTTTCGGACTTACCTATGTTATTAATAACAGACGGTGTGGCGGGGAAGGATGCTGTTAATTCTGTTGGTCATGTTTGTTGTTAATTATTAAAAATTTAGTAGGGAACTACTAAAATATTTTATATATTTATATTTAAAAACGAAATAACTATAACTATATACTTATTACAATTACATAATTATAATTTTTAATTGAAAATGGAAAAACTGGTTTGATTTAATGTAAATAACATTCATCGTCATGTTTATGTTTTGTATTCGTTTTTCCTAAATTCTTGTTATTCTTAAATATAAATATATTGGTCACAAGGGACCCCATGAGCTTTATGTTTTTTAACGATCTTAACGACTTTTGGGCGAAAATTGGGCGTGGCACCTCCGAACCGGATTAGCCTACGGCGGCGCCTGCAGCGGGCGTTGCAATATATAATACCTTTGCGCCCTCCCACTTTATCGATCCACGAGCCGCCACTGGTTGACACTAACTTTGTAGCACGATTTGAATGGCAGACTAGTTGATGGTCTTGTTTTCTCTATTATTAGAGTGCTTTGTGAAAAAGATTTTGTATTTTTGGCTATGAAAAGATTTTTAACTTTTGACTTTGACTTTCACTCGTACATAAAGTGAAAGTCAAAGTCAAAAATAAAAGAAAAAACGTTTTAATATCCAAAGACATAATATCTTTATGACAAAGCACTCCAATAATGGAGAAAACAAAATAAACATTAATAAAAATAAATTAAATAAACAAACTACCTAAATAAATCACCCAGATAATCCACTAACCAAAGATCTAGATCAATAAAATAAAAGGCATACACTAATTTACATTAAAGGTAAGATAAAAAAAAATTATTAGCAAAACACTCAGACAGTGTGTAACAGGTTTCATCGATAAGGTGTCTCGTGACTGCTCGCCGAAACAAGGAAATCATTTCAAAACGAAATTATTAAATATTTTCTTCTGCCCATATATAAGAGATTTCTTTGTCACAGTGGAACTCGGAATAGGCAGTACTCCCGGCGTATTCGGGAACTGGGCTTCGAGCCTGAGAGCCTGTTCTTGTTCTTTTATATATTGTTCATGGTTTCCAGGATAAAGAACGATGACAGGGTCAATATTTTCTATGATTTAAATATAGGCCTGAAGGAATCCCTCAGCCACACAAATATCTAAATGCTCGTTTCTGCAAAATAAAGATTGTTCAAAAAGTCCGCGGCTATAGTGATCCAAACACGCAATGCCATAGCGAAGCCTGGACTCATCCATGGCATGAAAAAACGCTTCTTGCAGTTAAAACGTCCAACTCCTCAACGATAGTCCGAACGACAAATAACGTAAGAGGGTGGCTTTTTGCTCAAGCAAGTAATGTGACTCACAAAGCTCAAATCCGCATCAAGCAACAATCCAAGAATTTAACATCACCAACGGGCTGGAGGAAGCCGCCCCCAAGCGACACCCGGCCCGTCTCTCAATTTAAAGCCTACGACATGGGTATTATCTATATTTAGTGTTAGCGGATTTGCGATAAATCACTCCCCTACCTTCACCAAAAGTAGTATAAGTTGGTTGCTCAGACCGTTTATTGTTGTCGAGTGCCATAGGCTTATAGAATCATCTGCAAAGAGGCTAAATTTTTCCTGAATATTAACAGAAGTCAACTCATCAGGACCGAACCTTATTTCCCCTTCTTCAATCATAATCTCTTCTTTTCGATGCGTATGATCCAACAAGCGCGCGCTGACTCCAGCCTTCAAGAACAGTCTGAAACCACTCGAGAGTAGCGCCCCTTAACCGACATCATGAAGCATTAGAAGCAGTATTTCCTGACTGATACAATCAAAAGCCTTGGAAAAAGCACCTACCTCCCTTTAACCAGTCTTTCTATTATCTTCGACAGAATACACTGTAGCACAATTGGTCGAAAATTCGACATCTGCGCAATATCGCCACTCTTATATATCGGCACTAACAATGCCCTTTTCAAAGGTAAATGACACGCACCCTATCCCCAAGAAGTATGAACTGCGTCAATCAAGAGCCAAAGAACAAAAGCCGGCATGGTTTGAAGACCTGTATAGACCTCATCTTTGCCTGAGGGGACTTCATTTTTAGTGTTTGATATGGTATCAAGGACCTCACCAAGGTCAGTGGCAGAGAAGATTGAAAACCTTCAGTAAGCCATTGCGCTGAATCAATCCAGGCATTTTACATTGTTACATCGATCATCCATATAAATATTTTCCTCTCAAAGCAATTCGGTGGAGAGAGATATTTTTGTTCATCAAGTCAGTTTCTCCTATGGCAAAGTTGTACTTTCCAATAGCATGAGGTCTAGGAACTGGTAAAATTTTCTTCTCTTTCTGAAAAAAAACCTTTTAACAGGCTTTGCGGTTGCACCTCATAGGTAGTTGATACAACATTGCCAGTATTACTATGAATATATTTTGTGCCAATAACTCCGTTTTGTTTGGGTTTTTAGGGATGATTTCTTTTCCAAAGGAGAATATTTTGGAATTCGGTTTTCCCTGATGGTGTCAGTTGCATCAAATCCCATATTTTTTAAATAAGAAAGCAATGAATAGCTTCTATGTGCAAAGGCTATCAAAGTAGAAGCTGAAAGGCAAAAAAAAATTCCAATGGAATTATGTCAATCATATTACCTAACAATCGAAGCAGAATCTTTCCCAAATAGGGACTGGCATGTCTCAGTGGGTTGATGGTAATATTTACTAAATATCCAGATGACGGATAACGCACCATTCTCAACCAAAACGGATCGGTTTGCTGACACGAGTGCTTTCCAAAATATTTGATCATGAATTCATCATAATTTACTTCTTCTTCAGATGCAAATAAACTTAAGAATTTTGGACGAATTTGATCCATGAATGATCTTAGCTCCGATATTTTATCTTGCTTGTTTAGTAGATTGTTATCAACTCAATTAAAATTAATAAAAATTTATTTCTTCTCACTGCATCGGCAATCATGCGAACTTTCATATCCTCCTTTTAATGCCAATAATATTTTTTCCGGGCAAAGTGTATCCAGTGTTAACATGAATGGCAAAAAAACTCTTAATTTCCCCCCTGCTTATTTTTGGATCAGGCATGTTCTTGAATAAAGCGTACTTAATTAATTCAGTCACTGAAAAGTCAATTATAGTATTGTTTGTAGATAATTCAAAAACTTGGGAATAAACAATGGCCTTGTTTGGAAATCTTTTTCTATCCAGTCAACTTGGATGTAGTCTATTTTAGCATCGGGAATAAAATGACGTGAAGCAATTTTAATTTCAGCTGGTGTTTGAAGTTGTGATCCTTCCATCACCATCTTCCCTATCGGAATCCTCGTCAGTAAGTTCTGACAAATCAAGAGGTTCGATATAAATCTGTTGAGCTCCCAAAGTATGTTCAACATACTATAATTCAATAGCTTCTTCATCAGTTAAGACCTCTAGAAAATTAAATAAAAAATTAAAATATAATAAAAAACAATAAATAGCAACTAAATGACAATATTTACACTAGCCTAAAGTCCATAGTTTCGAAAAATAATCGAATCAGTCTATTAAAATTCTCGACCACACCAGAGTCTATAGATATTCTAAATAGTCCAAGCACTTGGCTATTCGAGCAATAAATTTCCCTCTTGGCGATGCGCCTCCCTCACCACCAAACTGCCGCTTCTACCGGTCAGTCGGCAGTTCACTTCTCAGTGGTTTGATACGCGGTGTCCCAAGATTTTAAGCTTACATATGTACGGAGCGTTGTACGCGGTGAGCAAATATATAGAATTTAGAACAATAATTATTAGAGTGTACGTTGAAACGTTACTTTTTGGAGATAGCGATTATTAGAACAATGGAATGATCATTTCCTATTGGCAAAATTTGTCAGTTGCAAAATTTATATTCTATGTGCAATGTTGCATTTTTGCGATGGCTGAAAATGATAATAATCAATATTTTGAAAAATATAACATGTTAGTCTGCTTTAGACTGAGCAATGAACACTCCCGTGGAGCTTCTCAGCTATATTTCAATCGTTTTGAGTAACCTAAACTAAATATTACAATGCTAGAAAACTACCTGCTTATAACCGTAAATAGACGACTATATCTAAGGATTTAGGAGAGGAGAATTGTTTAGGTCAGTTCGATCATTCAATAGTAAATCGGTCTTTTTAAATTTATTAATTTCTATGGTTTCTAATAAATTAAGTGTTTTACTTTTATTAGGAATGTGTAAAATATCAAAATTTATATAATTAAGAAAACTGTGTAATTGCCTATAAGTCCCTTGAAAAGATGCGATAAAGTCATCAACATACTTGTACCAAAATAAAAACTTTTCCAAGATGGTGTTGATGTATACATGTTTCTAAATTATCCACAAAAATTTCAGCTAACAAAGGGCTCAAGGGATTACCCATAATTAAGCCTTCTTTTGAAGTGTATATTTTATTGTCAAATTGAAAGTAATTTTGGTCTAGACAGGTTACAAGTGTGTCTAATATATCCTGTTTTTTGATTGGGTTAGTTTTATTATGAGTTAAGATTAGGTCTATAATGTTTATGATATCTATTGGCGGTATACTCGGAAATAGGTTTAGGACATCAAACGAAATTAATTTTGAATTTTCTGGTAAGTCTAGGATTTGATATCATCTATTAACTGGTACGAATTTTTAATGCCATATTTTGCAGAGAATTTACAATGATGTGTGATTATGTTGATTCATTTTTTAGATACTTTGTATGACGGGACTGACATAATAGTATATTATGATATAAGTGTATAGGAGGGCCTTTAAAGCACGCGCGATATGTTTCAAAACACGACGCGCAGCGGAGTGTTTTGTAAGTCGCAAGGGCTTTAAAGGCCTCTTATAAACGTATATCATACGCTATTTTTTATTACGAATGCATCAAAATCTCAAAAATGTTTTAAATATTAAACTTAAGAGATATATTGACGAATATATTAATCTGTCACATTTGACATGATAAAATGTTTCTATAGCAACCTTTAAAAAAGTAGGCGCATCATAAAAATCATTTTAAGCACGCTGCAGCGTGCGATAATCGTTGATTATGATGCATGCGTAATAAAAAAGATAATACTGGTCTAACTGGCATTTCTATTTAATGTAGTTTGACTAAAGAATATAGTTTTGGTAATATTGGATTCATATTGAACAAGCTAAATTTATCAGAATCTATGAATAAGCTACTATTTTCAACTACGTCTTTAATTTGTTTTTGGAATATATTAGTTGGGTCAGATAGAATTTTATCACCAAGGTATTTTCTTTTATCTGCTTTAATTCAAGCTTCACATCTAAAGAAAAGGCACATTATTTACTTCATTATTTGATAATATTATTCAAAAGAACGTCTAAATAAAAGCTTTAGACACATTGTAAGGCGTAGTTCTTTTCGTCCCTGTAAATTTGAAAGTAGAAAGTTTGTTTATCTGCTAATAAAATGTATTCAATATAAAAATACATACCTTGATCGATCTTTGGAAAACGAAACATTGATATTTCGCCTACTTAAGGATTTGAGAATTCTTGCCCCACGTGTAAGCGGAAGCTTTCGCATCTGTCCTTAATCTGTGTCCTAGCCGTTAAGCAGATTATTTTTCTATTACTTTTTATTTTTTTAAACTTAGTTCACTTACTTAGTATTTTTTTGTTATTTTATTTTTTTAAGACATGTTTTATGTATACTTTGTAATATATTTATATTTCACATTTTGCATTTGTTGTTAATACCTATCAAATATAGTCCATAAGTTAACCTTTTATTAAAGTTGTGCATCTACTACTCCAAATAGTAATATGAATACGAAAAGCAACTAATTCAGTTTTTGATCCTTCCCCGTAGATGTATTCAAAGCGATAAAATAACGGGCGGCCTCGTATACCTCGCATCTAGATGTTACTGCAGGTGTTCAGTGTGATTTACGACCGCTCGCAAAAAAAGCCGGCTTTTAGGAGAATATCAAAGGAATGATCGAACTGTCTTAAACTGTGACCACACGCTCGTTCCATTAAAATCGCATTGTTTCGAAAGACGATCAATTTGTTCGGTCAATAGATTCCTTCAAAATAGGCAGTTTGAGCAAGGCTTTGAACCGTTGCCATTGGGAAACATCAGTATTTTAAGGGTTAATATTTAATATTTTAATTAATGGGAACAAAAATCGTAGAAAAAATGCCAGACGATAGTTTTCTAAATAACCTACACCAAGGATGTCAGAAAACACTTCTCCCAAAGTTGCCCGTTATTGAAATTGAACTCCGTTGTATTATAGCTGCAATTGGTTAGACGGTAATCCATGAATTAGTGGTTCTTAAAAATATGTGAATTAGTTTTAAAGTGAAAATTGTAAAGTATAAATAAAATTTCCCTCTAAATGTTTCAGTTGTTGCTTAGCTTACAGCAAACCATTAATTATCAAATGGACTTATACTAGAAGTGAATAATAAAGTAAAGGTTTTTCATAAAACTGAGATTAAAAAATACTTTACAATTACGTATGAATTTAGTTAAAACCATACAATCAACCAACATAAATTAAAGCCGAAACATAATAAAAAAAACCTTGTTTAATAACTTTCCTGATTGTGTCTCAATTGCAGAAAAAAATGACATTTTATAGACTTGACGTCAGTCGGCGAGAGAAAAATACAATTTGCTTGTAAATTACTTAGTGAATTCCCTGCTGGTTCTGAATGAATATTTTTTTGCACTGAAGTTAAATTCATTTCGTATACTCTAATTTTTGCGAAATAGGATTTATAATCTAAATATAGAAAGGGAACTGAGTGTGTCGGTGTTCATTGCGTTATACTCTTATGGAAGCGTCGGCCCTGAAAAACAGGTTAACGGAAGCCATTCAGTTTAAACTTGGTGGTTATTGTTTATTAGTTTCCGAGATATTTTTTAACAACACAATATAATTGAGTAGGATTTGAAAAGAAATATATTTGTGTTTAACCTTCAATATAGTTTTTTACCTCCAGTATTAAAATAATTCCCCTGCTCTGCCTGCCAGAGCTCTTTCCCCTCCTTAGCAACCCCCATAAGGACGAGAAATATTCACTTCGTAACTTTATCTTACTAGGACAGAGCATAAGCAAAAGCAAAAATCAGAAATAAATATTTTCGCTCTAAAAATACATTTAGAGCTGTTTCATTAACATTCATCAATATTTCAATTTTATTTCTTCTGAATGCCCATCACGAGGATGTTTATGCCAGGTAGTAGAGCATAAAATGAAAAATTTAATTAAATACTAGATCAATCTGGTTGTGAATTTCAATAAGAATCAATTAAGGTTTTTAATTAAAACGTTTCTACCGTAGTAATTAAAGGATTATTTTTCCATTCGGGACACGAGTCTGTTTTAAGTTTAGTGGTGCTACAGAAATAATTACAGAAAGAGAGAGGAGCGAGAAAAGAAAACTTAGTAGTGTTGCGAACAAACGAAATGGATAAGAAGACATTAGACTGCATTGTCTAATTTTTATTAAAATACACAGATCGATTTTTTCTTTCACATGAGAATATAATATATAGGGTAAGGGGACCTTACAAAATATTTATTGGAGTAATTTGGAGGTGTGTGAGACCTAATAGAAGTGAGGTTCAGATTCCAAATGAAATTTCCCATGGAGGCACTACCACCTGCTCTGGCCCTGAGATGGCTAATTTGTTCGCCGACTACTTTTCTGAAATGTATAGCCAGAGAGCTTGTCCAGTTCCCAATGAACCAGTCTTCAATAATTTACATGTAACGGAGTTGTCCAGATGGTCTCCCCCCCGGCTTCTTAAAGCAGTTCAGCTTTATTTTGGCACGTCGCGTCCCGTCCCCTGTTCTTCATTTTTAACTTATCCCTCCAATTAGGAGTTTTTCCTTCACGCTGGAAGACCAGTTACATAACACCAATTCATAAAAGTGGTGATATTTCCCAGGTGACTAACTATAGACCTATTACCATACTGAGTGCAATTCCTAAATTGTTGGAAAGCTTTATCTGCGATGTAATGACTCGCTTTCTCCAACCCCAACTCATTGATGAACAGTTTGGCTTTGTTGGTGGCCGTTCTACCGAATTAAATCTTCTGACATTTGTCGACTTTCTGGTCGGTTCTTTGGAGAAGGATTTCAGATCCATGCCTTGTACACGGACTTCTCTAAAGCCTTCGATAGGGTCAATCACCAAATGTTATTATATAAAATAAAGAGAATGGGTATTGATGGATTCTTGTTGCAGTGGATTGCATCGTATTTGACTGGTAGAACTCAGGTTGTTCGTGTTCAGGGTTATCATTCTAGAGAGATACCTGTGCTGTCTGGTGTGCCACAGGGGTCGCACTTGGGACCCATGTTATTCAATGTTTACATCAATGACATCTCTAAATGTTTTCACCACTGATCTTCGCTTCTTTTTGCTGACAACTTGAAGACGTACCTGAAAGTAAAATCCTCTGGTGATTGTGCTCGGATTCAGAGTGACTTAAACAGGCTGGTTGCTTGGTGCCATAATAACTCCATGGATTTAAACATCAAAAAATGTCACTCGATGTGCTTCAGTAAGAGTCGGTATATTATTGACCATTCTTATTATGTCAATAACAGTCTCCTGGAATCTGTTTCGCACATAAGAGTCCGGGGTGTCACTCTTGATAGTCGTTTGAGTTTTGTGCCCCATATGTCTGAGATCACTTCAAAGGCACTTCAAATGTTGAGCTTTAACAAGAGATGTTGTAGAGATTTTCAAAGTACCGACTCCATTCGGTTGCTTTACTGTTCCCTTGTGCGTCCTCACTTGGAATATGGTTCATGCGTGTGGTCTCCTTTTTACAATATCCATATCCAGAACATTGAGCGAGTTCAGCATAGGTTCCTCAGACATATGGCATACAGGCTAAATCTTCCTGGGACTAATTTCTATCAACTCAACTACAACCAAATAGAGAAGATCTTACACTTAGCAACTCTTGAGACCAGAAGAAATCTGAGAGACATGTCAGTCTTCTATAAGATTCTTCATTCCCGAAACTCATGTCGGCAATTGTTGGCTGGTATTGCCATTCATATCCCATCAACACTCACTCGTCAGGCAATTTCCTTTCATGGCCCTGCACATAGAACCAACTATGGCTATAACTCGTTCCTGGCAAGGACGGCAAGACTGGCAAATCATCACTCCTCTAATATTGACTGCTTTGATACACCTGCTAGATTCGGGAAGAGTATTAAGGAATTTATATCCTAAATTATTTTCTTTTCTTTTCTCGCTGTCCTGTGTTCTAAGGAACCTCCAACTTTTTATGGGCACTATCAAACGAAATGAAAATAGAGTCCCTATTCTAGTCATGGCTGTGCCTGTGATGCATTTTTGATGGGCATTGTATTAGTCATAGTAAATCATGTGATGTGAAGACTCTTATGTGATGGGCGAGGTTGTGGTTTGGTCTATGCAATGTTGTCTTGTTGGGACGATCGCTGTGATATTCTACTCTATTCTATTCTAATATTCTATTCTAATTTTTGGTTTGTTGTTTTCTTTTTCTAATACGAAGGCTTACCACCTCGCTACTAAGTTATGTTACAGGTTATATTATTGGTATTTACTGTATCTTAGGGTAGGCATACAATATTGTTACTTTAATTTAATATATACACTTTGTAATATTGGGCATTTTGCCCGTTGAATAAATAAATAAGCTAAGGAAAGATTTTTTTTATCTCCACCACACACACAAAAAAGAAAGTCCTTCTACGACTCAAGGAGCGGTGCATGTGCGGAGAAAATGGTGGACGCTGGACTTGAAGCGCTGTAGGTTGTAGTTTTCGGAAAAGACGTTACTCGGAAGTCGATTCCAAAGCGAGGCAGTCCTCCAGATACAGGAGTCCCGGAACTGCGACGTCCTAGGTTCGCAACTGAATCGAATGGTGATGAACAGCTTGAGTCTGGCGGGTGTGTCTGTTTGGCACAACTCTGGGTGGAATCATAAGTGCCAGCTCGCTCGAACACCTTCCGTAGTAGTGTCGGTAGTAAAGGGATATGTCCGCCACATTTCTTCGATGTTCAAAGCTATCAAGATCTTTAGTCAAATCTGGGTCATCCACAAGACGGACTGCTCTCCTCTGTATGGAGATAAGTTGTGCCCGACCTGTTCTTATTTGCTGCTACTTTTATACGTTAGTTTTGGTGGTTTTATCGCGATTTAAAACTTGCAAATATACTTAAAAATCTATGTTTAGTCCTTTAATCAGTGAAAAGGTATAGTTTGCTGCGAATTCTACTTATTAGTGGGTTTCTACAGCCTCCACGCCACCTGTTTGCCGGGTTTGTGTTTTCGTTTTTTTTGTGGATTTGCCTGGGAACGAACAAACTGCATGAATGGCGCCTTCCAATAATAAACTGCCAAGATGTTCTCATTGTGAAAAATCGATTTCATCCATATCATGTCGTCTATGTTTTTCCTGGTATCACAAGGGATGCTCTGGCCTTACCACCCCAGAATTCGATAAGCAAGCCTCTCTGTTTAATAAAAACAAAGATACAACTTGGGCATGCAATTCCTGTTCTGAAAGTCAGTCTACAAGGAAACAGAATCATAACCGTACTACTCGGTGCTCTATTGGTCCAGCTGCTGAACTTGTCGAGGATATGTCCGTAGGAAATGAATTATCAGACAATGGAGGTCGGAATCAGGTATCATTAAACGATATTATGGAGAACTTGTTGCATATTGAAAGGCAATATACAAACTTATTGGCGAAATATGAAGACCAAGTGAGAATAAATGCTGAAATCAGGTCGGAAATTGCTGATATCAGGCAGAAAATTCCAACTGGTGGGTTAACCGAAAACCGGCCTCAGAAATACACACAACAACATAGTAACGACATACTTCAGGAGGTTTTTCAAAGACAATCACGGATGAATAACGTAATGATTTTTAACTTTAAAGGGTTAATATCCTCATTACTCTCCAGCAACGGCTCTTGTCAAATTCAAGCCTCAAGTATTGCGACTGTCGGTAAGCCCAATCGCAACGGATACAGACCCATAATGGTAACCTTGCCAAATAGCAACGATGTGTCGTTTTTGTTGAAAAATTGTAAAAAGTTTGTTGATAGCCACCAAATCTATATTGAAGCTGACCAGTCTCCAGCGCAGTTAAGAGAACTTCTGGATTTGAAAGGACAGTTAAGAGATCGGCGCAGCAAAGGCGAGGATAATTTGGTCTTAAGATACGTTAATGGAATTCCAACCATAACATCAAAAAACTCTCATCCCCTAATGCGGGATTCCGAGATGTAATAACCTGTGATTATCAAAACGTCCGAGGGCTTCGCACTAAATCACACACTTTCTATACCGATATTGCCTCTTCTGAATGTGATATGGTCGCAGTTACTGACTCCTGGCTTCAACCTGACATCCTCGACTCGGAGCTCTTCCCAGATTCCTATGTAGTTCATCGTCATGACCGAAGCTTTGAGAGGACGCACCAATCTAGGGGTGGTGGTGTCATGCTTGGCGTCCACAAATGGCTCAGCACCGAACTACTTGATGTCTTATGTGTCACAAAAAGGATACCAAATGTGGACTTTTTAGGGTGTAAGATTACATTTAACTATTATATATTTTTCGTTTTTATAGTTTATATTCCTCCTTCCATAGCCAACGGTGTAGTAGAATTGTTTTTTTAGTTACTTTCATCAACAGGTATAATGCTACATAAAAACGTTATCTTTCTTGGTGATTTCAATGTTCCGTTATTTTCAGCCGCAGGTTCCACTAATGCAAAACATAAATGCTTACTTAACCTTACTGATTTTCATAATTTTAAACATTTTAATACCGTTTTAAATTCTAATAATCGTATTCTTGATTTGGTTTTTTCCAATACCGAATGTCTCTCACGCGTAACGATGTGCCATTTGTTCTAGAAGATTTACATCACCCTGCCTTGGTCTTTGATCTAACAGCGGCGCTGCCTCAAAGAAACGATCTTCCTGTGAACAGAGCCACAACCAGACCGTTTAATTTTCGTAAAGCCAATTTTCCTGATCTTTATAATTCAATGATTGTTGCTGATTGGACTTCTGTTGCCGATTCCACAAATCCTGTGGTAGCGTGCGAAGCATTCTATGAAATCTTAAATAATCAAATCTCTAGATTTGTCCCTCCTAAGGTACCCAGAAAAAGGAAGTTTTCACCCTGGTTTACGAAGGGGAATATCACCAACATTTTCAAAAAAGAAAAAGTACGTAGTCTTTTATCAACTAATAAGTCTCCATTATTGCTTCAGGAATTTAGGTCGCTACGTAGTTTAATAAAAACACAAGCCCATCGGGCGTACATGGATTTCATTAGCAATGCTAAATCGAATATAATTACCGACCCCACAAGTTTCTGGTCATTTGTGCAGAGCAAGAAAGTGCATGCTGGTATTCCTGCTACTATGAGATATGCCAACAACTCCTTTCAGGGGGCTGCCAATATTGTTTCTGCTTTTGCAAGCTACTTTATGACTGTCTATAAGTCCTCTGATGTGGCCGAAGAAATTTATCTTGATTCATTGGATTGCTCTGAGGTTATTAATACCCCGACTATTTCTCCTGAAGATGTTACGTCTGCCTGTAAAAAATTAAAAAATAAAGTCACGTCCGGCTCCGATGGAATTCCAAGCTTTTTTTGTGAGGGACTGCTCCTTTGTTTTGAGTCATCCTCTTGCACATATTTTTAATCTAATTTTAAAGCATGGCATTTTCCCTGACATCTGGAAGATTGGTAGAATCATCCCTATACATAAGAAAGACGACCCAACTCACGTTGAAAATTATCGCGGCATTTCCTTGTTATGCAACTTTTCTAAGTTGTTCGAAATAATCTTGCAAAAATTTTTCTTCTCAAAAACTCAAAGTAAAAAATCAATCTATCAGCATGGTTTCTATCCGAGGACGTCATGTACGACAAATCTTTGCAGTTTTTCGTCTTATGTGCGTGATGTTCTCGACGAGAGAAGCCAAGTAGACGTAATCTACACCGATTTCCAAAAAGCATTTGACCAATCGATCAAATATTCTACTCAGAAAGTTATTTAGTCAATTTGGATTTTCTCGTGGTCTGATAGACGTATTAAGGTCTTATCTGGTGGGCAGGCGGCTGTTTATCGAGATTGAGGGTTTCAGATCAGAATTATTTGTTCCGATTTCTGGGGTGCCCCAGGGGTCCAACTTGGGACCACTTTTGTTTGCTTTGTTTATAAATGATCTGATTAATCAAGTGGTTTGCTATATACTAGCCTATGCTGATGATTTGAAAATTTTCCTCAGAATTGATACCATTGCTGACTGTGCAGTTCTTCAGTCGAACATCAATACTGTTAGTCGGTGGCGTAAATTGAATAAGTTAAACCTAAACACATCGAAATGCAATGTTGTTTCCTATGGTAGAGTCAGGGAGCCACTGTTCTTTGACTATGCTATTGACACAACAATCTTAAATAGGCTATTATGCGTAAAAGATTTGGGTGTGGTGTTTGACCAGAGATTTTCTTTTATCTCACATATCGACCAGATGGTTAGTTGTGCATCTAGATCGTTGGGTTTTATTTTAAGAAACTGTAAGCATTTCTGCCAAATATCTACATTTAAACTCTTGTATTGCGCGTTTATTAGATCTAAATTGGACTACGGTACTATTATATGGTGTCCTATTTATGAATGTCACAGATATTCAGTCGAGCCTGTTCAGAGAAGGTTCTTAAAATATTTAATGTTTAAGGAGGACGGAATTTATCCTGAGCGTGGTAGAGACCACAATGTTGTTCTGTCCAGATTCAATGAAGTTTCTTTGAGTCTGCGTCGAACCCGTCAGTCAGTCACTTTTCTGTATAAACTATTATATGGCAGAATCGATAGTCCGGATTGATTTACTCCAACAGATTAATTTCCATGTTCCCCGTATGGGCGCAAATATCATTCTTCCTTTTCCCTGTCTCGTGCCAGATCAAATGTATCGTGTCTGAATCCTATTAATAATATGTGCGATAATTTCAATAAAATCTCCTCTTTCGCTGACATCAATTTTGATAATCTATCAACAATACTTGGGCATCTTCAATCAACGTGATGCGTCTGGTTATAGTTTAGAGTCAATTAACTTTAAGTTTATTGTGTTATCTCTTAATCTTGTTAATTAGTTTCTCTTTCCTTAGTATTAGTTTAAATGTATACTGTTTCAATGAAAATATTCCTGTAATTAGTTTTGAATTTCTTGTAATTGGGCTTCGGCCTGTTAGAAATGTATCACTAAATAAATAAATAAATAAATAAATATCTTGAGCAAGTGTTTAGGTGCCGAGCTCCACACATGGAAACAGTATTCCAGAGATGGCCTTATCTGGGCCCTATAGAGGAGTAAGAGCTGATGACGTGTATATAACTTTTTCCATAGGAATATTAAGGTTATATCAGTTCGCTTATCCTCTCCCATCAAAATGTTATAGCGTTTGCACCTTTTCGAAACCCGTGGCCGATTTTAATGAAAGAAGTAGATTTTCCCGCTGTTTTATGTCTCCAAGAACGTCACTTGGGGGCGATAATATCATGATGTAAGCTGAAATTTCAAGGCACGCTCGTACATAAAAATGGTGTCCAGACCGCCGCGCGCCGATCTTCTGACGAAGGTCAAGTTGCCGATCTTTCCAAAAATATTCCTCCTCAATTATGCGAAAGTCTCATGTTCTCCAAGTACTTAAAGCTTTTTCTTCAGCCCAACCAATTTTATGTGCATGTGACAACAATTTTTATGTGAATGTGAATATGTGAATAATGGAGATTTCATAAAAACGCAAGACCCGACTAATAAATACCAAAAAGAAATTATTTCATTATTAAAAAATAGCAATTCTGTTCTACCTGATCTCACAAATTTTTCTCAAATTCATGAATAAATCACCACCCCTCTTCTACGGCTTATCTTAAATTCATAAGGATAATATCCCAGTCAGACCAGTAGTATCATATGTGAATGTTCCATGTTACAAATTAAGCCAATTCGTTACGAATATTTTACCAAAATTCCTTAAATTCGATTCTAAGTATGCACTTAACAACTCCTTTGATTTCATTGATAAAGTCAAAAACTTAAAAATTCCAAATAATGCAATATTGGTTTCCTTTGATGTGAAGAGTCTGTTTAGCTCCATACCGTTAAACGAACTTTCACGTATTATTAACGAACCAATAGATAACTCTGACAACTCAGTAAAAGAAAAAAGCGATCTCAAATCTATAATTCGTACATGTATAGATCAAAATTATTTTCAGTATAATTAGGAAATATTCAAACAAATTATTAGTTTACCAATGGGCTCTCCAATTTCACTTTTATTTGCCGAGATATTTATGGCTGATTTTGAACAGCATTTATTCAACACCAACAATCCTTTAATCAGAAATATATTTTTTGGGGTAGATATGTGGATGACATATTTTGCATCTTTACAGGAACCAACAGAAACTTAGATACCTTTTTAACATTTTTAAATTCTCTAAACAATAGAATTCAATTTACCATGGAAAAAGAATCTAACAACATTTTAAACTCTTTGGACATAGAGATTACAAAGACAAGGGAATCGCTTAAATTTGATATATATAGAAAACCAACAACAACAGATGCAATAATTCACAAAGACTCTAACCAATCTTGGCAAGTAAAACTTTCTGCTTTTCATAGTCTCATCCATAGACTTTTCTGCTTTCCCCTAGACTCGGCAAGTTTCCAAAAAGAAGTATCCATTATCAAACAGATTGCAATTAATAACGGTTATAAGATCGCTTTGATTGAGAAATTAATAAAGAAAAAACAGAAGAACATTTTAACTAAACAATGTTATAACCCTACATTAAAATTGGAAAAGGAGCCGTTTAAATGTATCAATTATATTCCGAAATTTATGGATAAAGTTTCAAAAAAAATAAATAAATTTGGCTGTAAAACAATTCAGGATAATAAGAATAATCTATGGAGAAGACTAATAAACAATAAAGACAAAATTGACAAACAATCTAAATCTGGTGTTTACAAAATAAATTGTGTGAACTGTGAAGCTGTATACGTAGGACAAACTGGTCGAAACTTAAATATTAGGATTAAAGAACACAAAAAATCAATTTTAAATGATATTAAAAACTCTGGCTTAGCAAAACACTGTATAGAAAATAACCATTTTATAGATACGAATAATGTCAAACTTTTGCACACTGCAACAAAAAGCAAAAGGCTGAACCTTTTGGAGTACCTAGAAATCCAAAAGTCACAAAAAACAGATGTTTTAAATACGAACGACCAACTTACCTGCTCTTTAAACACCTGCATAATTGACAGTGTAATAAAAACAAAATACCGTCAGGCGGTTTAGAAGGGTATAACAATTTATATTTTAGTATACAACTACTCTTGATAAAGGCATCATCAAGCCGAAACATATGTAGAGAAAAATATTTCATTAAATTATTTTGAAATATTTAAAAGCAGTGTACTAACTATTCCTAGTATTATTATTCAACGATGTTTCACAAGGATCCTACCGCAGAAACTATTTATTGTAATTTTTATGTGACTTCTAAAGATACAGTATCTTTCGACATAATTCACCTCTAGATCAGGCCTTAGTGGGTTTCACTCAAAAGTCGATGGTTTTTCTTCTCATAACATATGCTCTTCGTTGAATATACGCAGATTCCTCTGCACACCTCTTGAGTACGGTTTTCTAGCTAAATTATTCACATCAACATCCTGCTTTTTAGATACTTTTCTCCATATTAATAATTTGCCTTGGATCCATTCTTGGCGAAAGTTTCAAAAAATCTGCTGCACTAGAATTAGGTTAAGTGCGCCATATTGTGCGCCTGTTTGTTCTATAAAAGCAAAATAAATCTGCCATCATCGCGAACTATATACGAGTTTTTATTATTTGTATTGTTGATTCTGATAAATAAACTGCCCAAGTTTATCTGCATGTAATTATCTTGCATAAAACACAGGTCCTGTGGAGTTAAATTGACTTTATTTGTCTGCTTCCATTTACACCATTATCTGCAAAACAGACAGGCAATGGCCGGAGTAGACAAGTGCTATAAATGTAAAAGGGTGTGTGTTAACAAGGATAAGGATAGGGAAAAGTTATTTGGATTTACCTGTGAGTTATGCTGCCAATGCATCTGCCAGGACTGCAATAAGATGCAGGCTCAGGAAATAAGGGTAATCCCCAGTCCAACCAGATCCTTAATTTTTCTCTGCCCTGAGTGCCTGGTTCTTTTTCAAGTACTCCCATCACTAATTAATCAGCTACCAGCCCTGCAGCAGGAGATTGTAAACTACAAAGCTAAGGTAGACAAACTCGAAAGCGCAATTCATGAACTTCAAAAACCAACATCTGATCTAGATTCCAATGTCATTATTCAGAGGGGGACTCCTGAACCATCCAACAAACAAGTTGATCTCCCTTTGATTGAGGCAAAGATTAACGAACAGAATGAACAAATCTCCATTAAACTAGAAACTTTTGCAGATGCCATTAAATCCACCAATACAGAACTAGTAAAAATGTTGGTGGGTCGGGCTAATAATAATATTAATAATAATCTGAAGGCCACATCAAACAGGCTTCAGCCCACCGGACAGAAGACCAAAGAACTCAAGCACGGAACTCTGCACGGATTTGCAATGACAACGAAGAATAATAGCAATGCCGCCACCAAGAAACCAGTCTCAGTGCAAAATAAGGTCAGCAACCTAATTTCTGCTGCAAAAATTGAACCTTAACTCTCAATTTTCGTCACTAAATTATCCCCTGATACGACAGAAGGGGTCCTCCGAGAATACCTCCAAACAGTATTCGGTAGTAGCTATACTTTCAAAGTGGAGCAGCAGAAAGTGAAGTCTGAAGAATACACTAGCTTTAGAACTGACATGGACCCAGCACTGCAGGAAGCTGTGCTAAGTCCGGAGAATTGGCCAGAGAGAATACAAGTAAAGAAATTCCAGTTCTTTCGATATGAGGGGCCGAAAAGAAGCACTAAACACAAGCAACGAAGAGGCAACTATCGCTAAGCAAAGGAACAATGAACTAGGAGGGAAAAACCAGTCCCGAACGGACTCTACAAAGTTTGTAAGGGTGAGTAATTCTCTAAATGTACTACACCATAATGTTCAATGTCTTAGAAATAAAATTAACCTCTTAGATTCATATTTAACTGACAAAAATTACAGCATTCTTTGTCTAAATGAACATTGGCTAAAGAATGAGGAGTTGCCTCTTGTTTGTCTCGATGGTTTGGTACCCATCTCAGGCTTCTGCAGGACTGAACGGAGACATGGGGGTGTCGTTGTTCTTGCCAGAAGGGATACAAATGCAATCCCCATAACCTATGGAGTTAATATGTCTCGCGAACGTGATTTTGAATTTTCCGGTTGTTTTATAAATAATATAACGGTTGGGACAATATATCGCTCCCCAGTTTGGGGATTCCTCACATTCTTAGAGAAGTTGACATGTCTTTTGGATTCCCTGGATATTAATAAGGGTATTATCCTGACTGGTGATTTTAACGTCCACTTCCAAACGGGATCGTCGGAGGCACATACTCTTACGGATCTTATGGAATGTCCCCACTCATCTCTGAGAATACTAGAAACCAGTCCTGCCTCGACAACATATTCACTAACCTAGCAAGTAACTGTACTGCCAAGGTGGTTGAGCCTGGTCTTTCAGATCACAAGGCCATATCAGTGTGTATCTCGAGTCTTAGTTCAGAAGCTACTCATAAGGTTCCATACCGCCCGATAACTAATATTGGCCTTTCTCAGCTCATTGCAACTCTTTCCGATACCGACTGGTCCTTTTTAAACATTGAAACAATCACACTTAGTGAAAAGTTTGAGGTCTGTTCAATAATTCACACTTTTTGCTCTGAGCATGAACTTTTTACACTTTTTGCCCTAAACGTGTTTTTTTAATAAGAGATGAAACAATTATTAAAGTGAGATAAAACATCGATGACGTCATCATAATTTGCACTATTTACTCTTCCCTATGGGCAGGTGTAAAAAGTGTACGTCTGCGCATCAAGCGTGTTTTAAAATTATGTAATGACAAATGACAGAAAAAAGTCGGTTTTGTTTTGTAGTTTTGTTCAGTTGAGTTTTGTTCCCCGTAAAACTTTATTCATAGACCAAGATAAAACACTTCTTATTCTATGTTTTGGTTATTCTCTTTTTCTACTTGAAAAATGGTTAAGACCTTACAAAAAGGTCTTTATTTTCGCCACTTGGGTCGTATTCATCCTCGTCTTCAGATAAAAACAGATCTATGTCGTCTATGTATTCCATTTTACCAAAAAGAAAACAATCACACATACAATATTATAAGAGATAGTTAAACCATTGTCTTAATGGTTAAACAAACGTAAAATACGAAAACGATAGGTGACAGATGAGTGATGACAAACACCGCTCGAACTCGACCAAACTGCGTTTTTTAAATCCTTCCAAGTTCATGAACTGAACATGAACTCATGACGCAATAATTAGGTGCAGAATGGGCAGAAAGAGCAAAATATTGAACAGACCTTTGATTCTTTCATTAGTCACATTTTAACTGCATACGATGCATCATTTCCCAAAAAGACGAGGGTTATTAAAGGGAATAGCTTCTATCAACCTAAAAAAAAATATTGGTTTAATGACGAACTTAGACAAGAAAGAGAACTATTAAAGTTCTTAGTGTCTTTAAAAAACAACCAACCAAACTTTGTCCCAAACGATTTACTAAAAGCCTTCAAGAAAGGTTACAGTAAAAAAATAGAGGATAGTAAAAAATTGGCTAATGATTTGCATATTGCTAGTGCTAGTAATGAGGGTAAGGCCATCTGGGAGATTATAAGAAATAACAATCCTATTACAACAACCCCTATAGCCAAAAACATTACTGCCGAATCTTTTAATAATTACTTTTCGAATGTTGCAGTAAACATAATAAATTCCCTACCAAATAGCAATGTCAATCCTCTTGGTTATGTTGATAATATGGCTCCAAATATTAATGAACCATTTACATTCAGGGAGGTATCTTTTGTGGAAATGCGGGAAGTAATTAGTAGCATTAAAAACAGTTCGAGCCGTGATCATTTTGAAATGACAACTAAAATCATTAAATGCATCAAAGAAATAATTATTTACCCCTTGACTAAACTGATAAACATGTGCTTAGCATCCAGCTCTTTCCCTAACATGCTTAAAATTGCAAAGATAATTCCCGTGTACAAAAAGGGGGATATCGGAGTTACTTCTAACTACAGACCAATTTCCATCCTTCCGTTGTTTGGTAGTATTTTTGAGGAAGTTCTAAAGAAACAAATCTGCTCTTACCTAGAGACAAATAATCTTTTTAGTCCCAGACAATTTGGTTTCGATCCAACAAATCAACCACCGCAGCAATCACTCATTTGTTATCTTTCATTCAGAAAAGTATGCTCGGGCCTTATTCTTTGACCTCACTAAGGCATTTGACTGCGTGTCACATGACCTTCTACTTCTTAAACTTAAATCATATGGTTTTGCCGATAGCAGCATAAGACTCATAGAGTCTTATCTTGCTCAGAGGCAGCAGTATGTGTCATTCATTGGGGATATATCTTCTATGACTATAGTCACCCATGGTGTTCCTCAGGGTTCGGTCCTTGGGCCAGTTCTTTTTCTACTGTTTATAATTGACATCGACCATTGTGTGGCAGTCTCTATTGCGGAACTAATTCTGATTGCTGATGACACTACTGCTGTTGGCTCCGATGATGACCTGGAAGCACTGAATGATTGGATGGTGGATCTACGGGCCCGTGTACATGAGTGGTTCCTGGCCAATAGACTTTGTATAAATGAGACAAAGACACAAACACTTACATTCTGCCTCAGGCCTTTTGATTCTGACTCCGAGCCCCTGTCTGTGAGATTTCTTGGTGTTACTTTGGATCCTAAATTGACATGGGCAGAACACTGTGACAGTGTCATAAAAAAGGTCAACAAGGGGACATATATCCTTAGGCATCTGCAGCGGTGTGTATCGGGGAAAGTCCTGCTAGATGCATACTATGCATATGTCTCCAGCCATCTGACATATGCTCTCCATTGCTGGGGCCACTCCACACATGCTAAAAGGGTCTTCGCAGTTCAGAGGAGATGCATAAGGGTTATTGCACGACTGAGATACAGGCAGTGCTGTAGGCAGGCTTTCACATCGTTAGGTATAATGACATATACATCTATATCTGCCTGGTTCATGTAAGGATACACCGGGAGCAATACACCCAAAATCTTGGTTTTCATTCCTATAACACCAGGGGCAGAAATCTCCTAACAATTAATCACAGCAGGACTGCACAAGCCAGGGATGGGTCTAACCACTATGGAATTAAATTCTTCAATGCCTTGCCCGATGCAGTTAAATCGCTTGATCAACAAAGATTTGAGAGTAAAGTGAGAATGTTCTTGAAGCGAAATGATTTTTATGATGAACAAGAATTTTTATTGAGTGCCATGAATATGTAGTACATCTCGAGAAAGCTCCCTCAAATTTATAGCTACTCTGGCTTTCTCCTTTTTGCACTGATTCAAATATTGTCTGTAAATTTTAATTATTAGTGTGTCTATCTACATTTTATTTATGGTATTTTTCTTTTTCTTTTAAATTTTTTTTTTATTTCCTGTTGTGTATTGTATTGTATCATCACTGCTCTTAACTCTATTGTTATACTGACATAGCTATTATTAAATTTTAAATTTTCTTATTGGACGTGCAAAAGTACTTGTATGTATGCCTTATTGTGATTAAAGAATTTGAATTTGAATTTGAATTTGATCTAGAATCATAATACTTTACCTTCTTATATGTGACCGTCATTCGAGTATCAGCTTAAGACGGCGTCGATGAGCAGAGATATGTGTACTTTTTGGATTGCATCAAAATTCAGTAAGTCAAAATTTACCATGTCAAAAGAAACCAAGGACTCTCTGGTAATTGATGTTCGAAAGTTTTGACGGCATCCAGCTGAACTTCGATTGAATAGTGAAAATGAGTATAATTGAATTAATGTTTGCTTGTTCCACGATTTTGTTGGGATTTCTTCAATAAAGCCTGAGTGTATTTTTATAGTATAATTTTAATATATCACTGAATGAAACTTCATAATCTATACATTTAACTGAAAATATCCTTAGAATTATTCCCAGATATCTTCGCAGCAGTTAGCGTCAACTCAAAACGTCATTATCGCCTCTCAGTATTTTCTGATGAGGCTGTGCCGCTCTTCGGACCAAGCCTTCCATGCCCGCCGATCTTTACCGATCCGTATTTGTTTCGAGAGTTCTTGTTGGTGAAGCTGATCAACGGCGAGAAGGCAACGTTTGAAACTCCTACTTTTGCTAGAAAGAGACAACGAACTCTGGAGATGCTGATTAAGGATCTGCATTCGGAACACGTTACTGATACTAGAATGGTAAGTGATTCGCATATTTAAAATTTAAGAACTCACATAAACTAGAGAAATGTATATAATCAAATCGTGCTAAAATTTGCTACCACTTAGATAGGGGAACCTGGCGATGATTTAACCACGAGAAAGATACAACCATTACTGTATCTCCGATTTATTTTGAATTTACCACGCATTTCTACGTTTACTGTTTGCTTTTTAGTTTGACTGTACTACCGGCAAAATTTTGCAACATGTTTTTCTTATTAAAGTTAGCGAGCAAGTGAAGATTTTAATTGAAAACAAGCCTAACACCGGAGAGTCGTGTTTGCAATGCCCGGCTCCAGGAGTGGTCGTAGAGCGCCACCAGTTATTCCCAACTAAACTGGAAAAGCTCCGCTAGTGTTGTACGGGGTTGTTAGGTACGCTTATCAAACAAAGAAACTCAACCTTAACTTAATAAGAAAGCACAATCAATTTATTAGCTTCTAGGTTTTTTTTTTCGACAGCAACAATCCCACAGTGAAATTTTTGGCTATTTAAAAGCAAAGGAATGTCAAATGACTATTAAAGTAATTAATAACAGTGGTACAATATGAAGATTGTACGGAGACCAATTCTGTTGTTAACTTGTTACTGTATGCCTTATACCTAAACTCTCTAAAGACAACAATCCGAAGTGATCACTTTGGTTTACGTAAGCTTATTACATATATGTATGCGTGCGCTAGTAGCTGTATTAATTATAAATGTAGCAATAATAATATGTAGTAATAAACGGCCATAATAATTAATTCAATTGACCCGATAAATGAATAAAAAAAGAATAAAATTATTGAAAATTATTTCAAAGCTTGGCTGTCAATGCTTGATTTATATTTAAATATTAGAAACAATTATTAATCGGCAAGAGAAATAAATGATTTAACGAAACTTGGCTCTTTTAAAGCACAATCTATAGTGCAAAATTCAGAATAATTAGACACAAAAAAAAAGAAGATAATAATAAAGATAAATGCTTCTGTACGATACCTCGTTAGATCCTGTCGTCGAGCTCAGTAGGGGAGGTAGCAAGTACCCCTGGTGAAGGTATTTTTCTCTACGTGTAGCTAGCTGAGGTACTGCAATGGTAACTCGAAGGCCCCGGGGGTAAGACGGGCAGAGGACTCGGTATAGCCCGGAGAAAAACTGGTAGTAATATCGCCCGGCAATAGAATTGCAGCGGAGTAGCCCGGTGGTAGATCCCGGTAATAACCCAATACGTATTAGACAAAGCCCCCCTACTTCAATAAAAAACTATAGCCCCCTTGCATAAATATATTTTCTTTATAAAACAAATCCCCTCCCCCCCCCCCCCCCCAAAAAAATTATCAATATATTTGCAAATAAAAGAAATACAGAAGGTACAAACAACTTGAATATAAAAAAAGAGATAGGCATGAATCACCCCTAAAAGAAAATATAAACTAAAGTCACATTAAAATAAAAATTCAGATATGATAAAAGGGAATAGATAAGATCTCATGGAATGCAATGCAAATGGTGGTCAATATACAAAAAAAATGTTAACACAGATAAAGCAATTAAATCGTTAAATTAGACAAAAAAAACTGTAGCAATAATTACCTGGCTTGTGACAAAGGGTGGCTAGAGAGTCGACGCACAGTGGGCCAGAGAGACCCTAGGTGTTTGACTAATTCGATTTCTTGTTGTACGTAATAAATTTTATCTAAACTTTAATAAACAAACAACATTGAAAAGTTACAATTAGATTAGATTAGATTATTTATTCATGTTAAATATACAAAATAGTACTTACACAAGTCACATAAAAAAATATAAAATTCGATAGAACTCCTATTATTACTAACTAAACTAAGTGGATAAAAATAAAAAAAAAGCATAAGGTGTAAAAAATTTAAAAAATCAACACATTCAATAGTCTGCTGTCTAAAGGTTAAAATTTACAAACTCCTGGAGTGAATAAAAAGAGTTTTGAACCAAAAGTAGTTTTATTTTGCGTTTGAAGGGTACATAGGGTAGACTTTGCACATCATAAGGTAATTTATTGAAATGCTTAACACCCCAGTATCCTGGACCATTCTGACACCTCACGATTTGTTGGTACATGGGAACCAGCCTATCTCTAGATCTAGTATTATGTCCGTGAACCCCTGCATGAGTCATATAGTCGCCCCTGTTTTTGTGAATATGCAGCAAATTCTCAAGGATGTATAAAGAAGGAATAGTAAGGATGCCCTGAGCTCTAAATGCTTCCCTACAACAGTCTTGGTAGTTGAGACCTTTAAGGATTCTGATGGCTTTCCTCTGCAGTTTAAATACTCGATCTGCTTGGGGTGTATGCCCCCATGCTAATATAGCATAGGAAGAAATTGAATGAAAAAGACCAAAGTAAGCTATTTTAAGTGTGGACCTTGAGGAATATCCTGCTTGCTGAGCGAAGGGCGGAAAGTGCGGAGTTCAACCTCTCAGCCACAGTTTGGATATGTACATTCCAACGCAGCACCTCGTCCATCTGTACCCCGAGAAACTTAACCCCTAAGTCCCCATTCACTCCTTCGATATTTCTGAGAGAGAATGGCATTTTATTTGTTTTTTCGTTGTTAAGGAGTAGCCTGTTTGCACAGAACCACTCTTCAACAATACTCTTAAGTCTGACGAGCTCTGCTAAAGTATTTAATATGGAATTGGTCGATACAGCAACTGTGGCATCATCAGCAAACAGAGTGAACAATATTCTACGATCGATAAGGGGTAGATCATTTATAAAAATTAGGAAAAGAATTGGGCCCAAGACGGAGCCTTGGGGTATGCCAATATCCAGTTAACCCTGCACAGAAGAGACCCCAGCAACCTTAACAACTTGGGTTCTATTATCTAAATACCATTCTATCAAGGAAATACTGGAATTTGAAAAATTTTATTTTTTGAGTTTTTTTATAAGAATCTGATGGTTGACGCAATCAAATGCCTTACTTTAATCGCAGAATAAGGCCCCTGTAAATTCCATTTTGTTAAAAGAATCTGAAATATAAGACACAAGATCAAGAATTGCCATAGTGGTATTTCTCCCACCTCTAAAGCCAAATTGGTAGGGAGTAAATAGGTTATTTTGTTCAAAAAGGTAAATTAGTCGCTTTGCAAGGCACTTTTCCAGGATCTTTGAGATAATAGGCAGCAAAGATATGGGCCTGTAGTTACCAGGTAGATTTGGGTCGCCTTTTTTAAAAATGGGAGTAACTTGGGCAATCTTTAAAATATCTGGGAATATATTTTCTCGAAAACAATGATTTATAAGCTTAGTCAAAGGAATGGTTATAATGTGGATGGATTTTATAAGTTTAGAATTAAGTCCAAAGATATCTGTGCTGTTTTTATTCTTCAGTTGGCAGATAATGTCTCTGACCTCACAAAAAGACACAGAGCAAAAATCAAAAGACTGTTTTACATCCAGGCCAGACAGGAGCTCGACAGGATCTCCTTACAGGGAGGGATGGTACTACTTGTTTCGTGTCCATTATTGCAGAAAAAGTCATTAAATTTATTTGGTGTTATGGTGCATAGATTATTTGAGTGTTGTTTTTTTTTTATGTTTATTTGTTTTTGAGTTTATTACTTGCCGGATGGTTTTGGATGGATTATTAGAAGACTGTACCTATGTAAAAATCATTAGCTTTTATTTTAGCGTCTCGTATGGCTTTTTGTATTTCACTCTAAAGGTTTTGTACTCCTGTCGAGCTCCTGCATGGCCGTACTGTTCACTCCATTTCTTGAGAAACCCAAGGTGGTCTCTCATGGCCCTTAGAGACCCATCAAACCAACTGATCTTTCTACCCTCGTCTGGCCTTACTGTATATGTTTTTTCAGGGAAAGAGTTCTGGCAGGCAGTTTGGAGAATTTCCAAGAATTTGACAATTTTACTGTTGATATCAGAGTTAGGATCGTCCACAAATTCCCAGTTAGATGAGCTAATCAAATCATAAAATTTATTTGTTCCAGCCTGAGTGATTGGTCTGCAAATTTTTTTTTCAACAACGGGGGCAACCCTACTACCAACAAATACCTCAATCTCCTGGCCCAGATGGTCAGAGATACTTACATCCATAACAGAGGCGACAAAATCCCCAGTGCAAAAGTTCACGAACATATTGTCAAGGCAAGAGCCACCCCTTGTGGGTTGAGTTATTGTTTGCTTAAAGCCAAAGGTTTGTAAGAGATCACAAAGTTGTAATGCATGGTTCTGTGTGGTACCAAAATGGACATTATAATCCCCTGTTAAAATAATGTTCTTACTGGTGCCAAACCTATTCAGTAAACCCTCCAACGCGTTGAGGAAAGTATTAAAATTGCCTCCAGGTGATCTGTAAATTGTTATTATATAAACATTAAAATCATTCAGACAAACAGAATTATTACGGATATCAAACTCTAATAAAATGTAATTATTATACAAGGTGTTCACAAAAACTCTATATTTAGAAACAATTTGTAAATAAATCATAAAATCGACTTTATAATACTAGGGAAAATTCAGAAGCATTTTAAAATATTATATCTAAGTAAATGAAAACAAAAGATAATAATATAAGGTGTCCCATAAGTAGCGATCTAAGCAAAGAACAATTATTTATAAAATAAAACAAAATATTGTTATCCTGCCATTTTCTTCGAAATTGAAAGAAATAATTATGTGTCAAAGATTTTATAAGCTTTTGGTTTTGATTTCTACAATCTTGACATAAACTGTTAAATAGAGTTGTATTGATAGTTTATGCTGGCAGACTTCATACAAAGACTTTATCCGAATTGAGTGATTTTTGAATTCTAAAAAAGAGCCATATTTTAGTTCATTGTTGCCAAAAACATGTGCAAAAAGTAAAAGCGGAAATCGGACGTTTATTTTGATCTTAATTTTCTAATTTTGGTCAACTTTTATTATACTTATTTATTGCATAGGTATATTATAAACTTTCTTGTTCTTTACAAAATGGTTTTTGATTCATTAAAAACGGTTCTGTAATAATGAATTAATGATCACATAATTGATGAAACAATTATTGGCCAGCATGCGTGTAATATAATACTTAAAACAAAATTAGTATTTCGAGAACGACTTATCTGAATTTAATAACTGGTACCACGTTGTAGGTACGTGGCGGAATTACAACGTTCCTAACACTAAAAAAAGTTTAAAAGTTTCTCGGAATATACGTATAACGCGTTTTTTTGAAAGGGCATGTTTGATTTTCGCTGCCATCTTCGATTTTAAGATGGCGGACAAAAAAATACTTCGACTCAAAACCTGATTGATTTCCTACAAAGTGCAGTTTGTTCCATTAAATTTGGTCGTATAGTTCAAAACTTATAACGAAAAACATTTTTTCCGGTTTTCTTATACCGACATTTTTCGGCATTTTTCGCCCACCCACAAGTACTTTAAAAATTATTTTTATAAAATGGAGCAGATGGGAGCAAGATTTTGTCATGCAGCTAACTCTACAAGATGTTACTTTAATAAATAGTTTTCACAATATCTCTAAATTATGCTAAAATTGTAAGATGTTGCTTGATACATTTAAAAAATAGTTTTTTAGGTTATTTTTTGATATTACTGAATATAATGTAGAATTTCTTTAGGATGGTTGACTTTTAGAGTAACTTACTGAGCATAAAAATAGCCTCAAGACTTACCTTTACTGGTTTCTTGCATTTTCAATTTTGTCAAGAGGTAATTTCTTTAAAAAAAAAGCTGCTCCACTTTTCACGCAAAAAATTCGATAAATAAAACACTTACAAAATGATACTGTCAACAAACTTAACGAAATTATTTTTGACGTTTCCTTGGTAACAGGGTGACTTATATCCCTTCTTTTCTGAAGGTTCACGGTCAGTCTGTGACAAGGAAAACAATCTTTATACGAAATAGATTATGGGTTCATTTCAATAGTTTGGGCCAGTGTGCGACGGTCTCGGTTTTGTAAGATGAGCTCGGAAGCCTCTGGAAATAATGGAAAAGGGCCATTAGCATCATTGCGTCCACTTGCTTCACAAGCAATAGAAAAAAAATTAATTCCAGAAAACGCTTACCTAGTGCAATACGAATATCCCAATAAATTGGTAGCGTCGAGCACTGTTAAGGGACTCACTCAAAGATCCCTGGAAGGGTAGTATTAGCACAATACAGAAAGTTGAGTCCACTAAGACTGCACTAAAGCAAAAAGCTTCTCTTCTCACCGAAGGGTATTTTTAGAAGAAACAAATCATCGGTTTCAGTCAATTTGCCTTTTTCCACTTCCACGGAATTAGAGAACTAACGTCAGATCAAAAAAAAAAAGGTAGGGCCGTGAAATGATTTACAAATCGATACGAGGAAGAATTCTAAGGTAATAAACGCCTTAGTTCTCGTTTATTATGGTCGTAGAACGACGGCGGAAGCCACAATTAATGAGCTGAAATTAAATTGTTCAAGAAATACTAGAGAATATTCCCCAACAAAATGATAAACTTTTAAAAATCTAAATCGACAGCAGCAATTATGGGAAATAGCCCATTCCTACTACCCAGTGCCACCAACAGTACCAACCGAATATTGCGAACATTGCAGCATGCCGCGTGGAAAGAGAAATATCATAAGTCCCAAAAAGTTATCAGAAGTTATGAAATATTTAAACCGAAAATAAAATATGAATTTAACGAATTTAATGAGGCTTTACAGTAGGCTTTATTAACCCAATTCTTAAAAATATAGAACGGTTTGTTGGCCGTTCTACGGTAATGTAATATAAATTAAGCAAATTTATACCAATAACATAGTATCCTATTTTAGTAATTTGATCAAACCTAAGCGATATGTGTTTCGCTTATCAACTAAAATAAATATAGTCAGAAAGTGCCTGAGGGCTGCATAAGGGAAAGGGATGATCAAAATAGCTACTTAAGGCCACAACAGTGTTATAAAAGCTAATACAAATATATCATTAACCTATATGTAGAATAAAATTAATTTACATTAATAAATGCGGCAACCTTAAGCTGATTGACAACAAATCGATTCAATAAATTTAGAATTAATTAACCGAAGAGTATTGACCTCTTTTCAATAATTCTTACCGCAAAGTATAGCAGCTTTTGTTGCTACCTGCAGCATATAAAATGAACTTTAAAATATTTTACACTGGCCAAATCAGACTGTTACAATGTAGTGAACCGCTGTCACGTTCAAAAAAGTGAAATTGCTATTATCACGACTTGTGACCATCTGTATGTTTTTGGCTACCCCCATACAACCAACCGCATAAATCATCGTCTACCGAGAACATTCCTGACAGCTCTATAATTATCCCGCTATATAGTGCGGCCAAGGCCGAGAATAATAGAGAAGTTGCGTCTCGCTTCCGGAATATGCCCGATATATGTTCGACTGAATATAAGTCAGAACCCAAGAGAAAAACGTTTAGAGGGTAAGGTTTTTGTCTAATTCAGATACTCCTTAGTCCGAACCTAGATTGTCTGTAGATTTCATTATATAAAACAATAACTGGAAATAGAGCTAGTTGTCACTCTCCGTCAAGGAAAACGTTTTTAAACGTTTAATTTTAATATATATATTCGTCTCCGTCAATATTATTTAAACAACAAAACAAGTAAAATTACTCCAAAAGTTGAGTTTGGCACTGCTTCAAAGGTTTAAGACATCCGGTTTTCCTTTAAAGAAGTTGCTGAAAACCTGTGACCATCATACATTTCGTATACACCGTTAAGTTTAGATTGAATTCATAGTCCCTTCGATGATTTAGCTGATTAAAAATACGTACCTTCACTTAAAATTGTTTGTCTGAGCAACCAACGAGAGATATTTCTCATGACCATAAACATTCCAACGACAAATATTTAATTTCCCTACTTTCCCTATCAGTGTTTAGAGATGCGCTAAGTTAACAGACAATATTCATTAAACTTAATCCATGTTTACCCGGGAAATCTCTGAGCAATCATTGTTTAACCTGGAACAATAACGATCTGCGCTGCTTAAAATTAGATTAAATCGTATAGTCGAAGAAAGCAAGCTGAGATTTCAGGAATGTTCCAAAATCACGCGAAGTTGGTTTTCCATGGAAATTGGATTTTTTTTCTTCACAAATTTACCAAGTGGCAGCATCGATATTGTCAATGGGTGGCAGTAGCAGTTTCATAAAAAATTCTTGGGGATCTTTTGTCGGAGAGCAGCAAAATTTCGAACAATAAATTGTCGAAAATAGAAGTGAATCATACATTTTCTAATTAAAATTTTTAATGAAATTGCAATAATTCGTTAAGCCGAATTTTCTAAAATGCCAAGTTGGACATAATTTTGTTATTGAAAAATATAATTTCAAAAAAATTAAAATTTTCGGCCAAAAATTATTCAGGATCAAATTCAGCTGAGGCAGGAATTCTTTTCTTGGAAAATTTACCAGATTGCAGTAGCAGTTTCATAAAAAATTATTTGGGATTTTTTGGCGAAGAGCAGCAAAGTTTCGACAATAAATTTTCAAAAATAACATTCAATCATAAATTTTCTAATTAGTTTTTTTAATAAAATTGTATTAATTCGCTAAGCCGAATTTTCTAAAATGCCAAGTTTGATATAATTTTTATATTAAAAAATATAATTTCAAAAAATTAAAATTTTCGAAGAAAAATTATTTAGGAACAAATTGAGCTGAGGTAGGAATTCTTTTCTTGGAAAATTTACCAGGTTGCAGTAGCAGTTTCATAAAAAAATCTTTGGGATTTTTTAGCGAAGAGCAGCATAGTTTCGACCATAAATTTTTGAAAATACAAATGATTCATACATTTTCTAAATAGGTTTTTTAATAAAATTGTAATAATTCGGTAAGCCGAATTCTCTAAAATGTAAAGTTTGATATGTCCTTTTTATTAAAAAATTTAATTTGAAATTTTCAAAAAAATAATTATTTAGAAACAAATTCAGCTGGGGTAGGAATTCTTTTCTTGGAAAATTTATTAGGCTGCAGCAGCAGTTTCATAAAAAAAAATTGGGATTTTTTGGCGAAGAGCAGCAGATAGTTCCGACCATAAATTTTCGAAAAGAGTAATGAATCATAAATTTTCTAATTAAGGTTTTTAATAAAACGCAATTTTCTAAAATACCAAGTTTGACTTAATTTTTTATTGATTTTCGAAGAATAATTATTTAGCATCAAATTCAGCTGAGGTAGGAATTAAATAATTCCTGAAGAAAATTCTTGGAAAATTTATCAGGTCGAAAAAGCAGTTTCATAAGAAATTTTTTGGCGAAGAACAGCAAAGTTTCGACAATAAATTTTCGAAAATAGAAATGAACCATAAATTTTATAGTTAGATTTTTAAAAAAATTTAAATAAATCGGTAAGCCGAATTTTCTAAAATGCAAAGTTTAATATAATTTTTTTATTAAAAAATATTTCAAAAATTTAAATTTTCTAAAAAAAATTATTTAGAATCAAATTCAGCTGAGGTATGAATTCTTTTCTTGGAAAATTTATCAAGTTGCAGTAGCAGTTTCATAAAATTTTCTTTGGGATTTTTTGGTGAAGAGCAGCAAAGTTTCGACAATAAATTTTGTAATTAGGTTTTTTAATAAAATTGCAATAATTCGGTAAGCCGTATTTTCTAAAATGCCAAGTTTGAATTAATTTTTTTATTGAAAAATATAATTTCAAAAAACTAAAATTTTCGAAGAAAAATTATTTAGGAAAAAATTCATCTTTTTATTAAAAAATATAATTTCAGAAACTAACATTTTCGGAGATAAATTATTTAGGAACAAATCCAGCTGAGGTAGGAATCCTTTTCTTGGAAAATTTACCAGGTTGCAGTAGCAGTTTCATAAAAAATTCTTTGGGATTTTTGGCGAAGGGCGGCATAGTTTTATTCAAAAATATAATTCCAAAAACTAAAATTTTCGGAGAAAAATTATTTAGGGTCACATTCAGCTGAAGTAAGAATTCTTTTCTTGGAAAATTTACCAGGTTGCAGTAGCAGTTCGATGAAAATTCTTTGGGATTTTTCGGCGAAGAGCAGCAAAGTTTCGACAATAAACTTTCGAAAATAGAAATAAATCATAAATTTTCTAATTAGGTTTTTAATAAACATAGCAATAATTCGGTAAGACAAATTTTCCAAAATGTCAAGTTTGACTTAATCCTTTTATTGAAAAATTTAATTTGAAAAAAATAAAATTTTCGACGAAAAATTAATTAGAAACAAATTCAGCTGTTAGAAATTCTTTTCTTGGAAAATTTACCAGCTTGCAGTAGCAGTTTCATAATATTCTAATTATGTTTTTTAATAAAATTGCAATAATGCAGTAAGCCAAATTTTGTGAAATGCCAAGTTTGTCTTAATTTTATTATTGAAAATATAATTTCAAAAAACTAAAATATTCGGAGAAAAATTATTTAGAATCAAATTCAGCTGAGGTAGGAATTCTTTTCTTGGAAAATTTACCAGGTTGCAATAGCACTTTCATAGAATATTCTTTAAGATTTTTTTGGCGAAGAGCAGCATAGTTTCGACAATAAATTTTCGAAAATTGAAATAAATCATAAATTTTCTAATTAGGTTTTTAATAAAATTGCAATAATTCGGTAAGCCAAATCTTCTAAAATGTCAAGTTTGACTTAATCTTTTTATTGAAAAATTTAATTTAAAAAAAATAAAATTTTCGACGAAAAACTAATTAGAAACAAATTCAGCTGTTAGAAATTCTTTTCTTGGAAAATTTACCAGCTTGCAGTAGCAGTTTCATAATTTTCTAATTATGTTTTTTAATAAAGTTGCAATAATTCAGTAAGCCAAATTTTCTGAAATGCCAAGTTTGACTTAATTTTTTTATTGAAAAAAGTAATTTCAAAAAACTAAAATTTTTGAAAAAAAATTATTTAGAAACAAATTCAGCTGAGGTAGGAATTATTTTCTTGGAAAATTTACCAGGTTGCCATAGCACTTTCCTAGAATATTCTTTAAGATTTTTTTGGCGAAGAGCAGCATAGTTTCGACTATAAATTTTCGAAAATAGAAATAAATCATACATTTTCTAATTAGGTTTTTAAAAAATTGCAATAATTCGGTAAGCCAAATTTTCTAAAATGTCAAGTTTGACTCTATCTTTTTATTGAAAAATTAAATTTGAAAAAAAAAATTTCGACGAAAAATTAATTAGAAACAAATTCAGTTGAGTTAGAAATTCTTTTTCTTGGAAAATTTATCAGCTTGCAGTAGCAGTTTCATAATTTTCTAAATATGTATTTTAATAAAATTTCAATAATTCGGTAAGCCGAATTTTCTAAAATGCCAAGTTTGACGTAATTTTTTTATTGAAAAATATAATTTCAAAAACCTAAAATTTTCCGGAGAAAAATTATTTAGGATCTCGGCTGAGGTAGAAGTTCGTTTCTTGGAAATTTCAAATTCTTTGGGTTTTTTTGACGAAGGACAGCATAGTTTCGAGTGTGTCAACCATAAATTTTCGAAAAGGGAAATGAATCATAAATTTTCTAATTAGGTTTTTTGATAAAATTGCAATCATTCGGTAAGCCGAATTTTTAAAACGCCAAGTTTGACTTCATTTTCGTATTGAAAAATATTTCAAAAGAGAAATTATTTAGGATCAAATTCAGCTGAGGTTGGAATTCTTTTCTTGGAAAATTTACCAGGTTGCAGTAGCAGATTGATCAAAAAGTCTTTGGGTATTTTTGGCAAAGAGCAGCATAGTTTCGACCATAAATTTTCGAAAATAGATGATATAATTTTTTTATTGAAATATATAATTTCAAAAAATTAAAATTTTCGAAAAAATTATTTAGGATCAAATTCAGCTGAGGTAATTAGCTGTTTAGATTGTTCTGGTTAAACTAACTAATGTGAGGCCACTCTGATTAGAACAGAAGTTTAAATAATGATGACATATGTTCATATCTTCAAACAAGAATGGGACTATACCTTTACCATGGGTCACGCGCTATGTTATGTATATTAATTCTTCTTATGGCGCTCCAAGGAAAAATATAAAATATGTCTCGTTAGAAATTTAAAAAGTAATCGTTTTATTGAACCAGTTTTTATATGGTCTCCAAGTATCCGTCAAGGAATAACACAACGCTCTTTCATTAAATCTCGATCTCTTTTTTCTTTTTACAGTTTCCATCACCATTTTATTTCACAAATGTTTGCCTATTACTCCACTTCATTTGTACGCTTTCTTTATTTCTTTCTTTCATCTTTTCATTCCAGTGCGGTCCAATACTATAATTTTCTTCCAGGTACCTACAAAATTTTAAAAAGTAACAAAATTTGTCACAACGACTACTATGTCAATTTGGTTCTTCGAGCGATGAAGACTTAGCGAGAAAGAGGTATTCTAGCTTCAAATAAGGCTGCTTCTTTATGCCAAACAAACAGAAGTTCAGATACAATATCCTCCGCCAGACTTTGTATATTAACTAAAACAACTGTCCCTCTATTTGCGTTTAACTTCAAACCGAGGTTTAACTGTTACCGGTACTTCGCACTTCGGGATAGTTAAAACTACAATTCTTAGTTCATAACCCAAATAAGCTGCTCTTTGCTGAAACAGTTATTGAGCACAATGAATATATTTCTGGAGATCTTAGGGACGATGGAGACGTAATCAATATTATTGCTGCCTCACGACGACCCATCGTAAGAAACGGAAGAGCCCAAATGGATTACTCGGTAGATAGAAATTTGTTTAATTGATTTACAATTTCCAAGCAGTCTCTTCAGTTGATCTTAGATCTTATACTTGGAGGATTGGCCCATTCTAATCATCAGTAAGTAGGTTGTATAGGCTGTTTTAATATATATGTAACTGCTCATATTTAATAAAATCAAAAAACTGAAAGACGATCTTCAAAAATCCAACTATAGCATAAAGGTTAGTAGGATTATTCTGCTTTTCCTCGGTTGGCTAAGTGTCCGAAATCCTATTTACCCTCCAAAATTTAGGTCACGGAGACATACAAAATATTGGCTTTTAAATCACTCCTTGGCATAAACTTGTAGTAAAACCAAAGCTTTACCGAAAGTGTTAAAAGTGGCCCTAAATACATTACGCTCCCAAATCTGATCATTTCTTAATTTTCAATTTTTTTCTAAATGTATATTGAGCAAACTATTCTATCATTTGAAATCCAAATAATTTAGATTTAGCTAATTAGCTTTGGTAAATATAGACGTTTCATAAACAAAAATTAACACTACGTACACGGCCTTGGTATTTTCAAAGTTTCCTCTTTTCCATTAAATCATGTGATTGTGAATGCTAACAACACAGAACAGGTCATTATAAAGCGAACAATACCTGTCCAAATTACTTTAACTTTAAGAACGTTTGATATTGGCAGGTTGTATCGAATTCAAGGAACTCCTTTGCTACGTATTTGTATTCCATTCTGCTTGCCCGCTAAATACTCAAGGTGTCAGAAACATTAACAGTAGAGTGCTTCTATTTGCCATTTTGCCTTCAAAGTCTCAGCATGTTTCCTGTATTTACCTAGCGAGTTCTCAGCCGCATAATAATTTTAGGGTATTTTAAGTGGGCTTACAAAGTTTCCACGAACGTTTTAACTGCCGTATTAATTAAATATTTATGCAGGGGATTGCAGCAGTACACGACGCGTAACTATTTTGAAATAAAACTTAGATTATTATTATTAAGATTCGCCGCGATGGGTTGTTGTGAATAGCTACAGGAGAATTTTATTAAATTTACGTATCGTTTGTTTTAAGAATTTAGTTTGTTTGGTATCATTCTGAAGGTCTCGGTTGTGTGAAACTAGTGTCATATTTGTGTTTTTGGTGCACTGCAGCTTGGTTGCATAAAGCCTTTTTTCCTTCATGATTCGTTCTATCTGAATTTGGGACTATTTATAAAAAACCCATACACATTGGCGGTTAGAGATAAGAATACCCAAAATAAAATAAACAATATTTTTTGCTGTTTATTCCCGAGATTTGAATTTGTGTTTACTGGGGTTTTTCATAAAATAAAACAATAATGGCATGTTCAAAGTGTACTAAAACTCTGACATCAGAGAATATTAAATTCAAGATGATTTGTGACTATTGTGGTGAGGCTTTCTGCCTGGGCTGTTCCAGACTAACTAGATCTGAGGCCCAAGTGACGCAGCTTAACAAGCGAATAATGATTTTCGCATGCGCTAAATGTACTCCTACTGCTAAGGATGCAACTCCAACATCGGATCTCCATAATCATATAACACAGTTGAAAAATGATTTTGAAATTTCCATAACCTCCCTAAAGAAGGATCTAACAAAGGCTTATAGAGAAAAATTTGATGTATTGCAATACAAACTCACTCAATAGCTTGAAGAATTTAAAGATCACTTAGGTATTATGGTAAAGCTGGTGTCTGGAAATGCAAATCTCCAGAGTGATCTATCAATAGAAACAGACAACCCAAATAAACATATGCAGAATTCTACTATTTCAGCCCAACAAATGAAGCATGCAGTTAATGATGTCCTGGGAGCATATTAAAGTTCTAGGCTGGGAGAGCTCACTGCTGCAAGTGCAGGTGGTAATCATGTAATGGGAAGGGGTACACTTGACCATATTATTACCAAGGGTTCGGGGTCTGATGGGATGGACGACTTTAGGGGAGAAGTCGGAATGATGTGGATATACCTGGGACATTTGACAAAGAAATCTAATGAAGTCTCAGTTGGAAACTTTATAAGGAACAAGCTTGGTGTAAAAAATGAGGATTTGATAGTTGAGTAGCTCAATACTGTCGGGAAGACTAACTTCTTTAAAATTGGCATAAGCAACGATCATTATAGTTCCCTCAATTGCCCGGAATTCTGGCCGCAGATTTAACTTTAAAAGTCATCGTAATACTAATGAAAATTTGGAACAGGGAAGTCATGCCACTTATTTCGGTCAATTTAATGCTGCTAGTACTGATAACAATGCGCAACAGAATAATTTTAGGCGGGGTGCTCGGATTGGGAACACTTACACCAACACCAATGAAAATTTACCACCGAGAGTTCAGCACACATATTCTGATCAACCCAGTTCTGGCAATGATGGCAACTATTATCAACAACATAACTTTAGGCAGAGTGGGCGAGGAGTAAATTTTCGAGGGAGGTTCCAGGGAAGAAATCGATGGTAAGCTCAATGGATCAACTTCAGGTT